>CANYLF013777636.1:0-16945 GCA_948193215.1 Bocquillonia castaneifolia
GTATAAGATCCTCTCAATTTGCTTTTGAGTCAAATTTGCAATTTGAAACAAAGCGTGGATTTGATATGATTTGGACCTGGCAATTTAAACCAAGTTTGAATGTTCAGATGAACTGATCACGAGTCTCAACCATGCTGATCAGTCCATTAAACAACTCAGTTTCTAAATTTAGATTGTATGCACAAGTATACGAGGCCTGCCAATAAAGCACATCTCATAGTTCCAACATCCCAGCTAATTTTCAGCGTAACAAACAGGATACAAAATTATAAATAAAACTTGTGGGTGAGAAAAATAAAACTATAGATAAATACCTCAACAACACGACGAGCATCTGAGATTTGTCGCTTCGCACATGGATGATCAATTTCAAGAAGGGAAGGCATCCGTTCACAAAGTTCATCCAGAGAATCACGCAAGGCTTTCTTCTTGGTTTTACTCAAGTTGCTTACAGAAGATTGTCGTACTATATCCTGTTCCAAAAAGTAAGTAAATTCTTCCTTCGTGATTTATTCCATTTCAATTTAATGATCATATTAACAGACAGCATAGGTCCATCAGAGAAAAACCTTGACTTGCTTCAATATGCCATCAAGAGAAATGAGAGATGCTAGTCGTGCATCCTCAGCAGCAGTAGAAGGATTATGAATAGCTAAACCACCATCATCCAATGTTAATAAGGCTGCATCACTTCTCATTTGTTGCAAAATCTAACCAAAAAGGGAAAAAAAAAACAATGATAATTAAGTCACTTGAACCAATATGAAAACTTTCAGAAACCAGACTGTCACAGCACAAAATGCACACTTGACCAAAAGTTTTTATTATGTCAGGAAATAAATGGAAAACAAACAGATCAATAGCCTATGCACCCATGCACATAGAAGCCAGATTGACTCTCTTACAAAAGTTAATTGTCACCTCAAGTAATACAATTAACATCCACATTTTACAAAACCAAGCAATGAATCCAAATTTCTGCAACAATTGCTTGGTAAGTAAAACAGTTGAGGATCTGAAGGCATCCATCTACACAAGGGAGGGATTTTGGACCAACATGCCACTACTACACATTCTAATCATATAAAATTCAAAAAGAGAGAAAAAACACAAAACAGGAAAAAAAATCCATATTACAGCAAATATTTGGGGATAGCCTTCAATGAGAGAAACATGAAACTGAGACCATGATAGTACCTCACAAGTCCAATTGCCATTTCTATGTTCAATAGTTTATACTATCATTTTCAATCATGGCTCTGATCATAACATGTTAAGAAACATGGAGTAGTTTGTTATATTAACCTTACCATCGTAGTTTGTTATATTAACCTTACCATCTCTTACATATATCTTAGATTTTTTCCCTAAAACCCAAACATCATCACCCACAGGTTCCATGACCAATACATTCATTTTGCCCATTAGCTATACTGTTGGAAAGACAATTGGGACTGGAGAAACTAAATCTTAGAAAAGAAAGCCCAATAAATATGGAACTATCTATCCAACAGCAATCCTCATTATCATCATAAAACACCCAACTTATATCACCACTTCTCAAAGCTATATCTCCTTTCTTGAATGTAAGTTTCATTGCTTTACTTGTTGCATTTATTTCCTTTCCGTTGATACTCTGATGTACAGAATCTTGCAGTTCCTCCACAAGGTTAAAAATAATACAAGAAAATTTTAAGAGAATGGCAGCTGTTGAAACAATCAGTAAAAAATAATTTAAAGATGCTGGATGATGCAAGATCATGAAAGAAAAAGTGCTGGTGAGATGAATTTTTACCTTTCTTCTCTTGTGATCAACGGATTCAAGAGCTGAACGAAGTTTTCCCACATGCGTAGCATCTTCTGCCTCCTCAGTTGCTAAGGTGCCAGCAATGTCCTTGTATAAAAAGTTAATAAATTAAAAGCAAAACATTAGATAGTGTTCAATAAAGCAGAGTCACAAAGACATCCTCTCAAAAGCACAGGTAAGATGCTTTCAGAAAAGAAAGAAAAGATTATCATATTCCAATTCTTTACAAAGTCAACGTAAAACACCTTATCACTGAGCACTCCAGATAAAATTTGGGCTTAACTACTGAACAGCGGACTATTGGAAAAAATAAAAAATAAAAAGGCACCATGAGATGATGTACTTTAAAACATTCTAGATCATCGCACCACCATCAGAGAGTAATGCAACAGAATAGCAATCCAGCAAGTGAAATGAATAGTCAGGGTGGTTCAGACTTTCAGAGATTCTCAAGTTAAAATGTTATGATAAAAGGTTGGGACAGAGAGAGAGAACAAATGGAGCGCACAGTTCTAAAGTCCAAAGACAATGATCCCCAAAATGAGAAAAATTGTCCGTATATGGACTAATGAACTCATTCTGAATATGGAGAGAAGTCCAGAAAGGAAGAAGCAACTGTCAATAAACCTTGACCATCCACCATGACTGTTAGCTTTTCTGCCCCTAGCCATTTCATTCTCTAATGGAATGAACTAGAACTTCAGATCCTCAATTTAGTTTTATTCCAAAGCACCATGTCTTTCAAGTAATTGAGTTGAACCAAAATGATAAAATCATAAGGAAAATTTGCAATAAAGTGGTCCATCTCTGCTAACACTGCATAGAGTACAAGGAAAGCTTCCAACGGTTATGTTTTGATAGGTAGATGACACAAAATATGAATCAAGAGACGGAAGAAGAATAAGGTTGATAGTTTGGACCAATTCTATGGGCAAAACAGGCTACCATCATTCTAGATTAGTTATGCATTTATTAATGCAGCATTCTCCTGGTAGATTTAAGTGCCGAAATTTTAAAACCGAAATATCCACCAAGCTCCACTTCATTTTCTCACTCGAGTCCAGATTGAATCTTTTTTTCCATATCAACCATTTTATTGGCCCTAGTTCTATGCATCGAACTTCATAGTGCAAACCAGAGTATCATGAGAAGTACTCCATAATCCAAAGCACCTCCATCTCCAATGGCAGAATATAGGGTGAAACCCCATTCAACAAAGGTGAATCACTGCTCAGACAGTCTGACTGATACTTGCTCTCAACAAATTACACAGAAGATTGAATACTAGAGGCCTCTGATCCCAACAGTCCTCTCCAAGTTCTTAAATAAATTTTTGAGCGTCATTTTAAAATCTCTATCAATCTATATTTAAAGATAGCAGAAAGAGTGAAACTTGATCACCCTGTAAAGCATCCTTCCTGTGATGACAACAGTGTTTTCTGGCATAATGCCCATAATAACAGGTATCAATCCTTTCTTGTACCAGAAAAATCGTCCATAAAAAATTGAACTAATTTGTTTCCTTGCAACACTAAAGCTAGTGAAACGGTGCCTTGCAGATTTTACCTAGCGGTATACATTTTCACATGTTGAATAGAATCTTTGATGTCGTTCCAATGAAGAGGTTCAGTAGTTATGCAATGAGGATAATGACCAGAATTGCTCCAGTGGAACACTTGTCAAAAATGATCCAACAAAATAAGTCATCAAAGATGACAAAGCGTATTTATGCAGAAAAGGAAGGAATATGATGCAAATATGTGCAACACTGACCACAAAGTTATTATCAAGCTCAGCCTTCACATCTAACTCCACACTGAGTCTACCATCAAGTCCATAATATGTTAACTCACATACAGCTGCCTAACAATAGGTCATAATCAATGAGAGACATACCTTTAAGTGTTGTAATTGGGAAGTATAGACCCGCTTTGCATATTCAGAGAGAAGTTGCCCAAGAGCATCAGTGCTGGGGGGCAATGCAGCACCCAGTCCAGCCATCCAGCCATCCATAATTGCAGTTGAAAGGAGCTCTAACTGGCCAGTGTTCCCTCCTGAAGCATCATCTCCTGTAACAGAAAGAAACTCAAAATTTTCTGCAAGCCAGGATCTAATTTGCCGTTGCAGTTCACCAGCTGGTGTATGAACAAAGAGAGCAGCAAGAGCCTTATTTCCTATTGCAAAAATTTTTGCTTCCTCTTGTATTTCCCTCAGTTTTCCTCCAGTAACCTGTTGCCTCCAGATATCCTGTGGGCATGATACCGAGATTCTCAGAGTCCATTTTCAAACGAAGGAATGTCTTGCAAAAGATTTATTCCCATGTCTCATATATTATGAGAGAGGAGAATAAACAAGATCATCATAAGCATCAGCAAGTGGCTCCAAAGTAAAATTTCAAGATCATATCCAGAGACAAAAAAAAAAAGTAAGAATGTCCTAAACAATTTATTCCCATGTTTCATATATTGTGAGAGAAGAGAATAAACAAGATCCTCAGAAGTATCAGCAAGTGGCTTCAAAGCTAAAATTTCAAGATGATATCCAGAGACAAGAAAAGTAAGAATGTCCTAAACTTTACTCCCACTGCCCATTCAAATCCAAAAACAGCTTTCTATCCAATTTGGTTGGCATGGATTTTATTAGGCCCACTTATGTACCCTAGAGCAAAGGCATTTTTTCCATTGGAGGCAGCCAACAATTCATTTTCGTCAAGAGAAATAACGGAATCATAGAAAATAGCAAACAGCACAATATGACAACAGCAACCTGATCAATTCCTCGCATTCTCAAAACAACTGATGACAGCTTAGACTTCCTTTCTGGCTTTATATTCACTTTAAATCCATGGATCTGTTCATCTGTGTAGCGCACAGGAGATCTTCCAGGACTGCTACTTCGGCTGGAGCTTCTACTTCGTCCAGTACTAGCCTTTTCTAAAAAGCACCCAACAGGAGAAACCTACAAGCATAGTAAGAAAAGCCAAGCATAGTGATCTCAGCAACAATACAGGTGGGAGACAATATGCTTAAGAAAAGTAAATTCCAGTGTCTTGTTTACCTTGATGGACTGCAATTCTGCGGACCTAGCAAGTAAAGATCTTATATACAAAATTCTGACCCGGGAAACAAGCATGGTATCCATCACTCTTTTAGGCTCCATTTTACGGATAAAAGAGAACACGGCATCCCTAATCTCTGCAAGTATTTCATGTTCTCTGGAAGCTCCTGCTTTAATCACTGCAGCAAGAACCTGCAATAGCAGCAATCGCAATCAGAAAAGGGGAAATTTTTAGATGAGCATAAGTTCCTAATTTACCAACAGAAAAGGATGAGGAAATTAACAGAAATTTTTCATCCAGAGAAACAAAAGGATTTATTTGGAAGTGCATTTAAATTGCCTGCCATGTCATAGTTAATCTGTTAAAAATTAGGATGCACATAAAACCATCTATTCACCCTCATTAAAGCATGATGCAGTAAAAATAAAGCATCAGTATATCCAACCACAAAATGAGAATGGTAGCATGAAATACAAAAGAATCAAATAATAAAATTCCCACAGCTAAAATTTTCCAATAATTGTTCAAAATGGAACATGAAGAAACATGAATGCGCAAGCTATTGAGCTATAGAAACAATATGAAGGTAAATTTTCAATGCCCACAAACCATAAGAAAATAAGCTCCCTTTATTTCCCACTTTAAATCGATGGGACATTACAAGACCGGCATATAAAGCCATTGTTCGTACTGAATTATAGAAAAACCAAAACAATTACCAGCATCAAAAGCTTGTTTGCTCCATCTGAAATTGCAGCAAGGCTATCGTATTGGTCGGGATCAAAGTCATTAAGAGCAGCTGTAAGATATTCTCCCGCTGGTGTGGATTTAACATTCTCAAGGCCAGATTTAACCAAAGCAACTGTGCCATCAGTCTTATCTGCTGCCAATGGTGAAGAAACACCATCAATAGAACGCCCTTTATTGTTGTTCTCATTCCTGTTTTAACAGAAACAGTACAAAATATCAATGTTTTTATGAGGCTATAAATAAAACAAAAAATAGAAAACAATCAAAGCTGCTGTAACTTGTCTAGAAATAACACCTTCCCATGTCCTGCAACTGAACATTCGCTATTCCTTTAGGTGATGGACTAGACATCTGAGAAAGAAGTATCAAAGTTAAATTTAGAAGCAATTATTATATGAACAGAGAACCATCACCAAGAGCAAACTGATACTATCGCGCTAAGCATACAGAGTCCAGAAGAAAAATTCACAAAAAAGTTCTGAAGCACAACTGTAAACATATGGAAGACATATAGCATTAGAAACATGTACAAAACTTGACAACCTGATCCTTTAAAAAAAACACATATTCACCTGCATATCGGAATAAGTATATAAACACACATATTTTGAAAACCACTTGCGCTAGTGCCAGAGGTGAAAAAATATCCATCTTCTCCCAAATTAATTAGTATTTCAGCTAATTAGCAATTTAGAATCAGCAAATATGCAGAAAAACTTGGAGTTCTACATGGATGGTGAGTGATTGGTTTCACACAACAAACCTTTATTGTTAAGTTCTTTGAACCTAACAGATATATAGCATGATTTGACAATGAAATGAAAGAACTCTAGTTACAACCTTCAAACTCCAAACGATTCACTTTTACATATAGCGATACCATGTAAGCCAATAAAAATGACGAGATGCATCATAAAAACATAGGAATGTGAATGGCAAAATACACAAATACAAGCATGCAAAACAGTTCTATTAACATCAAGTGAAGAAGAATACCTGGGGAGTTCCCGCTAAAGATGCTTTCTCTGTTAATCTATCGAACAATTTTTCATTTTCTTCATGCAACCTCTGCGATAACACAGTAATTGCCCAATAAGAAGCAAGTATATGAACATAGCAAACTCATTAAGGTAAAATTGATATAAACAGGCCATGTGATACAATGACCACCTCATTCTTTAATAATAGAGACATTAGTCCTTCAGCATTTTCTTTTTCTACCTTTTCCCATAAAAGCCATACCACTTGCACCTTTTATCATTTAAAGAAACAAAAGTCCTCCAGCATTTCATTTTCCTACCTTTTTCCATAAGGATCATGCCATTCATATGAATTATGGGGAAATAAGGATGTTTATGCGACTCCATGCATGGAGCTATTTACAGTCATGCAGCTCAAGAATCATGTAAAGTGTGGAGTTTTCAGTTATGTTTTTAATAATCATAATAATCTTATATGTAGGTTTGAAACAAGTAACAGACCTCAATAAGTGCATCCCGTTTTTTGAGTTCCTCTTCAAGTTTCTTGGTAACTGCTGAAGAATCGATGCCATCCCCAGTTGGTTTAGAAATTGAAGAAACTTCAGGCCCTGGTTCTGAGCCAAATGTTGACCTAGCTTCATTGGAACGGGGAACTTCATTGAGCTGTAACTCCATGCTTTTAATCTTGGCCTACATCATATAGCAAATGTCTGAATGTAGAACAGGTTTTGACTATAAGAAGAAAAACTATAGTTAGCCATTTGTATTTTCATTTATAAGTTTAACCGAGCTATAATTCAATTAAAATTGAGAAAAGAAACAAACATGCAAACCAGGATTTGCATATTACTTCCACCATTTTCCTTTTTTTTAGTTATAGCTTTTGAAGAAAAAAACACATTTATATGGTTTTATAACAAGTGCAAACAATTAATATATCCTTAATAATAAGAAAGAGTGTATTAGAGATAAATAAAATTTTAGAATTAATTTCACGGATAAAATTTGAGAAAAAAGCATTAAAATTTAAATGTCATCTTGAAATTCTAAATTGTCCTAAAGTGACAACTAAATATGGATGATTTTTTTTCCAAAAAAGGACAGCTAAAAAAATGGAGGGAGTAATCAATACATGGTGTATTGGTTGGTACATACAGGTTTCTTTTAGCCACCCAAATGGGCTCACCATTTCAAAACAGGTGAAAGAAAGAAGAGGAAGAGACATGGTAGTTCAACTTGCAAGTCAATGCATACAATTTAATAGTTAAATTTATCAATACACACATAATGTAAAATCAATAAACGAGTACATTTATTGAAAAAGATAAATTTCTGCATCTCAAGGGTCTGGTTTCACATAATGTTAGAAAATTTGATGGACTTCCATTGCCTAAAACAACAGAAAAAATGAAATGCAGTGCATATCATTCCTGAGAAGTGGCAATTAACACAAGTTAAAAAGGACAAGAAATAAATAAAACAATCCATTGAAATTTTAAACTCAACCATAGCAACTCTCATTCAAAAACACGTGGGAGATATATGCATAATGATAAATGAATAGCCACCTGTCCACTTGATTATAGTCCTAATATTATACATCGAGCTTGTGAAGTCCCGCATTACTCTTCCACTTACAATATCATAATGTTAGAAACTGAATAGATGTATCCTAATGGATTGTTAGGCATGACAAGCCTTAATCACAATTACAGTGATGCACTTTGTGAACTTTAATCTACACATTCTGTTTTATTTTGAATTAACTGATTGGAACAGGTGCACCTGGGGCTGGAGTTGAGTACTTAGACATCTTTCTCTCTTTTCTTTCACCTATTTTATTATGTGTATTTCACTAGTATTTGATAGATGCTTTATTCTTTTAAAGCTACAGTATCCTGTGGGCTTTAGCTTTTATTTGGTTTGTCAATGGCAACCAATCTATATGATAACTAATAAGGGTTACATGACAATTCAGAAACAATTCCAAAGTTCTTTTTATTGATTCTCCATTTGGATACTCAACACTTATTCATCTCTTTCTATGTAAACTTTCTGTAGAAAATGGCTTCTGCTCATTTATATGCATTCATGATTTTCATATTAACCAAACTATTGAAGCATTGCTCTCATGATCTCGTGTTAATAAATAGTTAGTTTAATATTGCTGCATCGACATGTTGAATTTTTTTTGATAAAGATGTAATTTATGGAGTCACTTCGCCTCACTATGGGAAAAAAAAACTAGTATTTGACATGAATAAAAAAAAATGCAAGCTAATACCACAAGTGATACCGATACTAACATTGTTTAAAGAACCTAATTCAAGCTGAAAGCATCCTCACAATCCTTGAGAATGAAATAAATGTCAAAGCAGTCCTAGACAGAGCACATCAAAGCCAAACTAATAATCCAAACATATTGAGAAAATAATCTTGCATTCATGTGGAAGCTGCATGACCCAGTAAATCAATTACTTAAATCCGAAAAATGCCTATTGCCTAGAAAAATAAGAGAAAATTGATATGGCACCAACCTGCAATGTCTGAATTGTGGAATCTTGTTGCTGCATCTGTAATTTTTGTTCCTGTTCTACCTGTAAGAATTGAGCTACTTGAATTCTGAGCTGAGTATTTTGTTCCTTTTCTATCCTATGCTTGTCTGCAAGCATCATATTCTCAGACTGCATAATAAAAAAAAATAATGAAACAACTTAGCCTCATGCTTATCCAAAGTAGCAAAACAACTAATTATAAGACATATTGGAGGTGGGTCAAAGATCAAGGAGATAGAAAAAATCTTGGACCAATGACTGGCCCAAAAGAACAAGAAAAGATGCAGAGCCTTTCTAGTGCATTCCAGATGCATGTCAACATTCAGGAAAGTATAGAAGCATACATTAATAAAGTAGATGATACATAAGCTCTTACAAATAAATACAAGATTTTCAGGGAACTATAAACACAGCCAATGCTGATGACAGATAGTTCAAGCAATATTTTGAAGAAGGAAAACCTCCACCAAAATGACACAGATTTAACTCATTATCACAAACCTTCAAGTCCGATTGCAATGTGAATGACACTTTCCACGCCTTCTGAACTTCATTGTAAAGCAGAACACACTGATCATTAGCATCTTTAAGTGCTTGCTTTAGTCCCAAAACCTCTTGCTTCAGATCTTGGATTTCCTTTTCCTTTTCATATAACTCTTTACGTGCATCATTTGCCTACAAGAACCCATCACAAATTACAGAATTGGTATCTTCCACAATGGTACTACAACACACTCATGAAGTTTGAGCAAAGAAGTGTAAATGGTATGCGGACCTAAGAGGTAATATCTTTGACAATAAGGTCAAAAATAAAAATTTAACAAGAAAAGGATAGCAGCCCCAAACAGCAAAATGGGAGGAAATGCAACAAGAGTAAATGTTACCCCCGATAATCTTGGAAGTTCATATCTGGTACACTCTTCATCTTTCCTTTTATTAAATATAGGACTTCTGTTTGAATCTGGGAAGATGTTTAGTGTGCTCAACAATTTTTCCCCCCATATTTTGGTTGAACAAGTTTTTTGATTTGTGTAATGCTCCTGGTTCCCAAATTTTTCCTCATGCCAATAATATCCTCTCCTTGAACTTTCACTTAAAAATTAACACAAATCTTAATGCTAGGACGATGATAACGTTATCCTCATCGTTTCTTTGTTAAATTGTGTTAGATTAAATAGATGAACCTGTTAAATTAGATTGTAGAGTTATCTTCATTGTCTATATAGCCAACCAAAAGTAGTTTGAGATCAAGGCTTAGTCTAGCTGAGTCTATTTAGTTGCTGCCTGAGAAACTACATCAAATCTGAAAGTAACAACAAGAACTCACCACATCTCTCCATTTCTTAATTGTGTCACGATTTCCAAGGCTTAGTGTAGCATTTCGAGCTCTAGAACAGAAATTGAGGGATGACAACGTCTCAGACAAATTTGCTGCATTTGGACACACATTGAGTATCATCAAAGTTTTTGAGCTTTCACCTGCATAAACAAAATCGAAAAACTAATAATTGGCATTAATTTTTGAAAGTTCCCAACTAATGAATCAAATCAATGGAAGTAAGCGAAACAAAAAGTAAAGAAAAGACACAGCTAGAAAAGCAGTGAACTCAATCCAGAGCCAGTACAATAATACCTTTTCTGACAGATCAATATCTACAACACTGTAGACGGATCATTAAATTAAACGCAAAAAAATAAGAAGTAAAAAACAGTATATTAACATCATTCACCAATAGAGCAATACATGATTCCCATAGCCAGAGTCCAGTCCTGGTTGGAAGCTGAGTAGTAAGCAAACATGGACATTTTGGTCATAACTAGTCATTTTTTATCACACATGTTGCACATTAATTGTACTTGTGTTTTGTTTAAAATTAAATCTAAGTTATAATCTTAATTCTAGTAGATTTAAATTTATATTTCATTAATATTTTTTATTGTACTTTGTACTAATAACAATTTTAATTTTTTTGAACACTAATAATTTTGATTCAATGTTATGATAATTATTTTAATTTATTGTTGTAATTAAAAAAGTGGCAATTTCAGTTTAGACTTTCTTTAGCACATGCGTACACATATATGGTACTTGTTAGGATTATTTATATATTTTAACACATATTGAAGTTTAATTGGGGTACAAATTATAAAAATTAAGAGTACATGTTCTAAAAATAATCGCTAGAATTACTATATGTTATTATTTTTATTTTTTAAAAAAATATAAGTTGTTGCATTTCAATTTGTATAAGGAAACATGTACACTTTTACATCATTACATATAAATAATAAATAAATCACTAATAGAATAATAAAATTTAATTACGATTAGAACTTCCAATCCATTTAAGATAAGGACTTTTCTATAATTAAGACAAAAGATGGTTTATATTTATCAATTTCAATTAATAAATGGCTAAATTAAACCTTATGCATATAAATAATTAGTACGAATTTAATAAGAACATTAAAGTATATTTGTTTGTTTGTCCATCCCTTGCACTTTTATATATAGTGTAGATTGTTTCCATCAAAAGGACCTCAAACTACTCTAAAATCAAAATTTTGGTAAAACTACTGTACCTCTACCATTGTACCCATTTTACTCATTGGAAATTGCATTAGCATCAACTAACCGGTTGCTATTACCTAAAAACAAATAAACTGAAGAATCTAACATAAAAGAATAGACAGAAACTTCATTTACACAGGAACAGTGGAAGATACCTAGTGAGTCTGCAAGTAATTTTGTGAGCATAGAATTTTCATAAGGTACAACATCCTTCCTTGACGTCAATGAAGACAAAACATCTCCCAACCTACACAAGAGACAAACTGCATCAAGACCATGGAATGGAATGACAAAAGACCTACATGGAGAAATCATCGCTACTATGATTTATAGGAACTAAGGATAATAAATAAGACATCATATCCACCAAGTGTCTCAAGCTTTCTTTAGAAAAATGGCTCTACTTGCTAAGTTAGACGATAAATTTGAAGGTTATCCACAATTCTATTTTCAGAAAAAGCAAAGGAAAACAAGGACGTATCAGCTTCAACAACTAGAATCTAAAATTAAAACCCCTATATTTAAACACAAAGACACCAAGAATGTTCTTAATTCAGAAAAGTGCCAACACAACGTACGCTGAAAGTGATTTCATCACATGAAGCAAGTCTGTAACACGCTCCCCACTCTCATCTTCTGTTATCAAACCTTCAGTTCCAGCCAGATCAACAAGAGAAAGCTTGCTATACAAGTTTTCTCCACTGATCAAATTATTATAGTATATGTGTATTGTAATGATCCTGCATGAGATAAATTGATTAGCGATCAGAACTCAAGGTCAGAAACATAAGATAAGTTGCAAATACACTTGATATATCACAAAATTTCACAAGGATGTATGAATTTGTTGCAGAAAATTAGACCATTAGTACTACAAATAGGCTTGTAGTTCCTTTCTTTTTATCTGGATGCAGCATAAAAATGAGTTGATCCATTAAGTTAATTTAAACAACAAAGAGGCTATATCAAGGGGCTCCATCATTTTCAGAAAAATTTTAAAGCAAAAGGCTTTGTTAACAAAAGTATTCAAAACTAATCTCTAATAGTAATGCATCTTTCATGCAACCAATATGTCAGTCTCTTACATGCAACCATAAGCTATCGTGTCGGTCTCTTGCATGCAACCTCAGAAAATCCAGTCAGAGCATCATGACTTATAAATAGGTTTCTCAGATTCCAACATAATTAACAGGGCTCACTGCAAGTTTTCAAGAAAGCTAGTAATTTATGAACTTCCAAGAGAATATTAGTGGAAGTTAGGTTAGATCTATCAATATCTAAGGATTTTATTATGTGACCCTATCTTCAGGATGGAAAACTTATAGTATTCTATACAAGAACCCATTCTAATTAGGATGAGGACTACACAAAGTCCAAGTCTATATATCCATACATCAAATGATGAAACAAAGATAGAGTTGTAAAACTGCTCCATTTAAACATATTTGTAGCATTATGTATAACAAATTAAGTAATTTAACCCACAGTGATAATATGTTAACTCAATTCGTTTTAATATTTTTCACAGCCTAAGCCTAGTGTTCTGCAGGTCAAGATTAAAGGAATTCTTTCCAGATAGACAAGAGGCTAATGAATTCTTATCGCAATAGTTAACTAAATAAAAGCACAACAAAGGAACTCATATGAGAAAGAGAGCAAAAGAATCTTAGCAGGTATAAAACATAGGCCATACAAATGAGAAACACCAAACTTTGATGTGTCACTTCCCCGGGCTTGAAATGCAGCTTTCAAGACTCTAGAAAAGTCTAAGGGGTTATCAACTTTTTCTTGCACAAGCTCTGTAAGAGATTCCCCTGATCCCATGCGGATCTTATACAGACTGCTCTGTGATTTTAATAGCAAATCACTTATCTGTAAGTGCATTAAAAAGGACCACATTAGAGCATTTACAGATTGCATGTTAAATTTTAGTTTAGCCACACCCCCAATCCAAAAATTTAATATACAAAAACTAAACCCTGGAAATTCATCTACAAAACTGTGGACACAGAAATTCTCAAATTCAACAGGACCTGTTCATTGTAAAGCTCAAAAACCGTCACAGAGAAATTGAATCGAGAGGTAGAGGTTGAATCAGAGTTGGCTAAATCAAACAACTCCTCAAAACAACGAGCATATAGACCACGATCATGGCTAGATCCTTCCTGGAAGAGAGAGAGAGAGAGAAGTAAGATCATGTAAAAGGATCAGTGTAAAATAGATATTACAGTTCCATAATACACCACAGGCATGCTATGAAGGCCATTTGAATGGAGACAATCTAGAGGGACTAAAATAGACAGATAAGTCATAGTCCATTGTTGTTTTATTTTATTGCAAAAGAAACAACACAGAAAATTCAGCCTGCAAAGAGGAATCTGAAACAGTTTTTCTATATATCAACAAACAGTAAAGCACTCTGGCTTAACCATTACAGGTAATGATTTTCCAAGATTGTGTTTAGATGTAAAGTGACAGCAAAAATATATTCATTCATAAGAAAATTATGACCAAGCATTCCAAACTGAACCTTTGAAGCTAATATACACAGGACAGGAGCACAATTTTGTGCATGTACATGCATGCACGAAACAGATAATTCTCACATAAGGACACATATTTGCTCATGTATGTCTGCATATTATAGACAACAAACATGCGTAAAACAAAGATCAGGAGAGAGGGAGAGAGAGAGCAACCATAGTGTATGTCTTCCCAGAACGAGTTTGACCATAAGCAAATATTGAAACATTGTATCCATCCAGAGCTGATTGCACAAACGGTTGAACATCACTAAACAGTTCAGCTGCATAACAAACAACAAATGAAAGGCATTTAAGAGAGAAGCTAGCACACCATGGCACAAACAAAAATAAATAAATAAAAGTTATGCATAGAATAAGCAAAAAACTTTTTTAAAAAAAACCTTGTCCAACATGAGGTCCATACACTCTGTCAAATTCAAAATCCTTTTTGGGGTTGGCAATGGTATCATCACCAGTACTGATGCGGATAGTGCAATTGTCTGGGAATTCAATGACAGAAGAACCTTCATCTTCAAATAAGGGTCTTGCACGGCAGAAAACCTTTATATTTCCTGAAATTGAAGTTTCAGTTTGACTGGATTACTACTTCAGAATTTTGTTTATATTTCAAACAAAATGGAAATTTAGAAAAGAATTTACAATGAATACATGCAAATGTTTATGCATTACACAGAAATCAGAAAGGATGAAGTTTCAGAAGATTAGCACCTTTGGACGTCAGTAAGTCATTAAACAGCCTTTTCTTCTCGTTGATCAAGGGAGATATTCTAGCCTCAGTTTCAAGGGCAGCTTGATCTGGCATTTATATTTAGATAAAGTTCAAATCCATCAACAGAACCCACCAACAACAAAACCTTGAGGAAAAAAAAAAGAAGCAAAGATGGTGTGACAGTGTGAGGCACATAAAATTTTACATATCTTAATAATTTTCACAAATTTACTATCTTAAGGATTAATGGTCACATCAACACAGTTGTATTTAGCCTTCAATATTCTTATGCATGCAGAAGTATGGTGTCAGTAACTGATAAAAAACCTCAGATAATACACATCTGATGCATTAACTTAATTTCCCATTTCTCAAATAGAAAACTGGCATCATCTGCATGCGATGTCATCCAAAAGCATATAAAGTAGGCAAAAGAGCATGAGAGAAGTACTCAATTCCTTACCCAGCTTGCGAGTTTTATCAGCGAGAACACCTAAATAACGTGTTACTCGATCAAGTTTTGCATTAGAATATTCCTGCAGATCGCTTGCTTCTTGCCTCAACTCCAAGTAATCTTCTTTTGCAAGCTGTTCAGCACATGTGGCCATTGTTTTATAAATATGCAGTAATCCACTAAAGGTGAACAGCATATTGTTACTTGTCAAAAAAATTATTATAACAAATTACGATAATGATAATGATGGTGATGAGTCATGACTATAAATGCATTGTCGATGGGAGGAGACGTAATACTCATCAGTTAAATATACGTGTTTGTGGAGATTTGGTTGCAACCATCATTGGAAAATAGATCTATGCACTGAGGTAGCATACTGACCAGTAAATGAAAGGCGATCCCTCCAGAATGCTTTTCAATAGAGTAAATCACACATGGAATTTCAGATATGATATTTACATTTCTGCAGACACGTATGAATTTCTCTCCAGTTCAGTGGTGAGATGGACAAATCACATGCCTAGTTTCCAAAACTAAAGAAATAAATCAAGCCTTCAACTCCTCAAAAATAAAACCAGTAAAGAGTCCATCCACAAAAAAAAATGACTACTTCAATTTCCAACATATTAGAAATTGAACACCCAACAAAACAATATTACAACTCATGTTTGTCACAGTTGCTTATTCACAGGAACACTCCACTCCAAAAACTTAGCCCATGCCAGGGGATCATAAAGGAAGACCTTGCACTGTGCAAAATAATTTACAAGACTACAAAATAAAACAAATTAACATAATGCAATAGAGTTCCACTTCAAAGCGTAAATTAACCTGCTAAATCCCCATCAAAATGAAGTCTATCTCACAATAATTCTTTTCCAAAGCCCTAAACTCCAAGCTATATCCAGCAAGTATCACCTCTTTCTTTATGCCCAAGCCAAGTTGCTTCTAACTATAGAGGCAAATTTCATATCTGCATGAATATACTTAGAAAAGTCCACACTATACTTTTGCATCTAATACGACAAAAAAATTATGGAGAAAGTTGTAAACCTTTGAGCTTCAAAAGCTAAATGGATTGCAAAGCTACCTTTATTTAGCTAATATAACCCAGCTAGTTCTCCAAATACAAAGTTTAAATCCAGCAAGCGCAAGTGACAGTCATACTATAATTCACTTTTAAATCAATTAATGATCAGTAGTAATTAACAACAACAACAAACAAACAAATAATAATAATATTAATAATTAAAAACTCAAATTTTCACCCGAACATTTAGCACATTGCCACTATCATTTAAACCACCGATCACCTTCTAATATACAAAATTAAAACACCAACTAATAATAATCATAATCATAAATACGGCATTCAATTATACCTTAACTTTATCCTTCAATCGCTGAAGCTTAGAAGCCATAGTTTGTTTAGAAGAAAACTCATAGCTCTCTCTACTGTTAGAGATCGAGTACCGCCGTACAATCGGAGAAACAGATGCCGCCGGACCCTC
>CANYLF013778190.1:0-13400 GCA_948193215.1 Bocquillonia castaneifolia
ATATAAAACTAAGAATGATTTGAAAATATATTTATTTAACTTTTCAATCCTAAATAATTTACTATATTTTACTGATTAAGTTTAAAAATAAATCAAATTTTTATTTTCATTATATTTTTTTCTTATAGATAAAAATAAATATTATATAATTTCTTTTAAAATATTATACAAATTTATAATTATAAATCTAAATTCTTAATTTATTATATTAATATAAACTAAAATTTTTATAAAAAAATCAATAATACTGCACGAAGTGCAGAAAACGAATAGTTTATCTTATAAAGGTACGTTCTCTCTTTTCGTGGGATAAAAAACAAACTCACCCTTTCTATTAAACATCTAAATAATAATTAAAGAAGAAAATAAAATTGGTTGAGTGTGTATTGATGAGATGCATGATAATTGCAAAGTGAAAAACACGTGGCAAGCAATAATTAATGGAAATGCGTCACAATACAAAAATTAAATCCCGACAAAAACGGGTTCCTTTATAAATAAATAAATAAATACAACACAACTCAACAACACGTAATTCCTTCTTTTTGGCTTCTCCCCCACCTGATCATCTCAAATTTTTTCCGGCGACTTTTTCAATTCCTCGGCAACATCGTCATCGTTAACAAATATCAGCTTCCGTTATTTTCTTCCCTCCCCCGATTTTAATTTTTTTATCATCTCACCACACATCATCATGAATCCTGAATAGTAATTAACCTCTCTAATCGCGTGTTTATTTTCTTAATTATTTTAGATAGATCTGTAATTATATTAATTTTGTTATTTGATTTGTATTGATTGCTTGCGGTTAGATCTAATTGATTTTTGTAAGTTTAGATCAGTTGATTTTTCTAATTAAATTAAAAATTTTGCAGTGATTATTTATTCAAGCTTTTGCTTATCGGAGATTCTGGTGTTGGCAAATCCTGTCTTCTTCTTAGGTTTGCTGTAAGTTTCATTCATCAATCAATTAATATCTTTATTAATTACTGTTATTAGTATTAAGTTAATTAAATAATGATTTTTTTGTTGGTGTAAACAGGATGACTCCTATTTGGAGAGCTACATAAGTACAATCGGAGTTGACTTTGTGAGTAATATTTATATCCTTGTTCATTCTATTTGATATGATGATTATCATAACTGATTTTTTTTTTTTTGTTAAAATTGTTATAGAAAATTCGTACTGTGGAGCAAGATGGAAAAACTATTAAACTTCAAATTGTAAGTTATCAATGAAATTATCTCTATATTTTATTTCGACTTTTGCTTTATGGATATGCATAGACAGAGAGCCGGGTTTGCTTTAATTCCCCTAGTTTATTGGGGTTGGTTATACGGATTTCAGAATAGGGTTTGCCTTAATTCACTGCGAATTGTGGTTGGTTATATGGATTTTGGCTTTGGACTCTCTATATAAATATAGATAGACGAGTTCCCTAAGGCCTAACCTGATCGTGAGGATATTTGTAATTGCATAGGTTTGAATTATATATATATATATATAGAGAGAGAGAGAGAGAGAGCTATTGCACAATGTCAAAGAAAACAATAACATATAACATATGAAAGAAGAGATGGTAAGGAGTCATTATGAGAAGCAAGTTTGTTTCATGTTAGGTGCATTCTATACTTTGTTTTAAAATAATATTAATAAGTTACAAAATAAATTTATTTTTTTCGTTTTTTCTCAATTGATGTATTTCTTTATTAAGTAAATTAACTCATTTTTACAAAAAAAAGACATTAAATTAAGAAAAATAATATTTATTTAATAAATGTGAGAAAAATGAGAAAATATTAATTTTTCTGTGATTTTTTTACTTTTTTCTCAAACAAAGTATTCATGTTAGGTTGTCATAGTTGGTTGATATAGGTTCAGGTTGATTTTCCTTGCTTCATTACTAGGGTGATGCAAAGTAGGCTTCTGAACATTGTTCTATCTTTTGTTAAACTTGCAGTGGGACACAGCTGGTCAAGAACGTTTTAGAACAATTACAAGCAGCTACTATCGAGGAGCCCATGGCATTATTGTAAGTTTTGGATAGTCTTTTCTTTGCTATATCATGCATGTGTTGCTTGTGCTTCTCTTGCTGAATTCTATGTTTTGATGACCTTTTGCTTAGGTTGTTTATGATGTCACTGACCAAGAGAGTTTCAACAATGTTAAACAATGGTTGAATGAAATTGACCGATATGCAAGTGAAAACGTGAACAAGCTTCTAGTTGGTAACAAGAATGACCTCACGGCAAACAAAGTTGTCTCCTATGAAACTGCAAAGGTAACCTGAGCTGTTTTTGTTTATTATTATTTGCCTGGTTTTTGCTATAAATGGTTTTAGTTTAGTCTACTATTAAAGTAAGCTATGGAAATTTTATAACTAAATTGCCTCACCTTTCTTTAGGCGTTTGCTGATGAAATTGGCATCCCTTTCATGGAAACAAGTGCTAAAAACGCCACAAACGTTGAGCAGGCTTTCATGGCTATGGCTGCTGAAATCAAGAATAGGTACTTTACCATCTCTTTCTATGTTATATTAGGCAGTTGAACAAAGTGAGTGGAATTGCATATTTACTGGTTGCAGTTGCATAATGAATGTTCTGCCCCCTTACTGTTCTCTAAATTTTCTTGCAACCTGAAATCTGTACTGATCCATTGTATGTGATGATTTTGGTTCTTGTTTGCAGGATGGCAAGCCAACCTGTAACAAACAATGCAAGGCCCCCAACTGTGCAGATTAGAGGACAGCCTGTCAACCAGAAGTCTGGCTGCTGCTCTTCATGAAAGGAAATCAGTTTTAGTTGGCTTGGGATGTTAACCATGTTCTTTGTGGCATGTAAGACTAGTTCTTTTCTAAATGCTTAGATAAGAAAATTACTTGTTACGAATTGCTCTTTTTAAGTTGTTCAGCACTGTTAAAACTTCCATTCTTTTAAATGTAATTTGATTTAAGAAACATTTGTACAAATTAGGGATACGGGTGAATGCCAGTATTTACCTTATTCTGCTCAATCTTCGCACAGTTTGTGTTGTGTATTCTTTAAAATTTCATGAAAATGTGAAAAATAGTTGCGATTTTGGTGGTCTGAACTCTGGAAAATGTTGAGGTGACTTTATTTTCCCCAGATAAAGCAAGCTCTGCTCGCCTTTAAACAATTGCGCTTGTGTGAGTTGCTGAAATGTGATATCAAGATGGAAACGAGGTGGAACACCAGCTCTTGAATGATTTTATTTTTAGCGGTGTTGAATGAATTGTTGAAAACTAATCATAAGGTGAAACAACTCCACAGAAAGTACCTGGAACTTGAATCTTTGTTTCTCCATGTTATGACCTACAAGGCAGTAAAGTCCACTTCAATCTTCTCGTAGAGGTTGAATCACTTCCTGGATATTTATTTATTTATTTATTTTTTACCGGTGATGGCTGCACTGGAAGGCGCTTGTCTGAGCTTTAAACTCAAGGACCCAATCTCACATTCATACTTCTCATTCAATCTCACACTGATACCCCTCTCATTCTGTTGCTTGTAAACTGTCAACAGTTCCTCTTTACTCTAAAGTTTCTCAACAAGCAGCCTGCTGGAACATGTGAGGGGATCAGAACAATGTGTTCCCTCTGCAATTTATGTGATTAAACATGCCATATCAATTTATGCAACAAAGCTGGTGTTCAACTTCTGATGCACACGTATCGCCCTATGCAAATTGAAGTCATTTCGTGAATCTTGAATACTTGAATACCGTTCCCTTTGCATAGCAAATCACACTTGCTCGGCAGCGATAAGACTATAGTCCTGTCATCTAGTTATAGTCGATTTAACTTCAACCGTTTGAATATGACCAGATGCAGTTACCATGCAGTATATGACGTTCTTATGCATCCAAGTTTTCAGAACAGGAACACCTTCTTCATGACTTCAATCCTGCTGGGAACCTGCCCCACCAGGCTTCATGTTTTGCACTACAGGAATTTTTCTTGGATTTCTCCATGAGGATCTGTAAAATCACCAATAATCACCACATGAACAAAAACCATCCTTAAAATGATGAAACCTTGTACTATCTCTGACAATAATTTCTCTCCTTTCTATTGCTGATATGTATTTAATAGCAGAATGGCAGTCCCCACATACTCTCAAGTTTTTGAAAACCCGGATTGGACTCCCTGTTGGCAATTTCATTAGGCCATAAGCAATTGCTAGCTTTTCACTGTGCCACAGCAAAAGCAGCTCTTTCTGCTCTTCCCTGACATCATGCAGTGCGAATTCAAGATTTGGAACATATCCTGCTAACTTCATTTTCTTCTCCAACTCATTCAACTTCTGGTGTACTGAAGCTAGTTCTGGGTGTGCTCTATCACCTGATCTGAACTTGTGAACAGCACTCTTAACTTCAAGCCAACTATATCCAGGGACCTTCACTACCTTGTTGGTTTTCATCGATCGCCGAACCTTGGCAACATTGTCCCATTGGTTCAGAGATGCATAAACATTTGCAAGTTGCACATAACCTGGCGCACTTGTTGGATCAAGATCAAGCAAATTCTTAGAAGCAAACTCACCTATCTTGGTGTCCTTGTGTACTCTACAAGCACCCAAAAGTGTTCCAAAGATAGCAGCATGAGGTTTAAAAGGCATTCTCTTTATCAAATCTACAGCCTCATCTAATTTACCAGCACGACCAAGAAGGTCAACCATACAAGTGTAGTGCTCTGGCTTCCTTTCAATTCCATAATCACTCACCATACAGTAAAAATATTTTTCCCCAAGATCAACAAAACCTGCATGGTTACAAGCCAGCAATACCGCAACAAATGTGATCCAGTCTGGCCTAATTCCTTGCCTTTTCATTTCATCAAACAAACTTAAAGCTTTCTCACCTGCTCCATGTTGAGCATAGCCAGAAATCATCGCATTCCAAGTCACTACATCCTTCCTCTGAAGCTCCATAAACAATCTCCAAGCATCTTCTAAATCACCACACTTGCAGTACATGCTGACCAATGATGTACCTGCAGTGGTATCACTCACCAATGGAGACTTACAAACTAGCTGATGAACTTGCCTTCCCAACTGCAAAGCAGATAGCTCGCTACAACCTAACAAAACGCTACTCAAACTAGATGAGTTGGGCCTAATTCCAAACCTCACCATTGACCGAAACAGCTTTACACCATCTTCAGCTCTAGAATTTTCTATATAACCCGCAATCATAGCATTCCAAGTAACCACATTATCCGTGGACATTTCTTGAAACAATCTCTCAGCCAATGCAAGCGATCCAAACTTCATGTACCCAGTTATCATAGCTGTACAAGCGACAACATTCTGAACTGGTGCTGCTCTAAACAATTTTAAAGCTGAAGCCAAATCCCCACATGCTATGTACCCTGAAATCATAGCATTCCATGTAACAACATTTTTATCAGTCATTATCAAAAACAATTCATGAGCTTTTTCCATTTGCTTGTTCTGGGCAAAGCCCGAAATCATTGTATTCCAAGAAGCAGTATCTTTAATGGGTATCATATCAAAGAAAGCTCGAGCCTTTTCCATGTCAGAATGATGTATATAACAAGCTAACATAGTGTTATAAGAAATGGTATCTGGTTCAGGTATTTTATCAAACAGTTGGCGGGCATGCTTCAGTTTCCCGCGCATTTTGGAATAGCCGGCCAAAATTGAGTTCCAAGTAACTGTGGTTTTAACGGTCATGTTATTGAAAATTTCAAGAGCAGAATCCAAGTCACCTGATCTGATGAATCTAGTGATGATTTGGTTTGATAAAATGACATCATTGACTTTGTTATTATAGCGAGTTTCAAGTGGCGGAGATCTGTTAATAGAAGGGATGAGAATGAGATGGGTATTATTAGGTGGTGTGTTGGAGTCACTGAAAGATTTAAGAAGAGGGTTTTGGAGGGTAGAGGTGGAGAGAGAAGATTTGCGGTGTTTGGTAGGCGAGAAAGTTGTGAAAGAAGAAAGGTAGAGGGGGTTTCTTTTTCTTGAGAAGAAAAGCATTCCTAATAATGATGTGAATCTGCAAGGGAAGGCTGAACAAAAATCAGTGTATTGTTCAACTTGTTATATGATTTCATTTGGAAAATTCAATAAGAACTGTTTGAAATGGAGAATAATTAATTCTCGGGAGTTCTTTAACAGGGCGTATATATCCCATTCCCATTGAACAAGTGACTTGTAGAGATTTCAATAAATCCCAATGTTTTATTTAGTTTTGAGGTCTGAAAAGTATTCACTTGTGGAAGCATTTCTCAGTCATAGGCATGCCAAGATGTTAGACTCTCACCGGTAGCTGTAAGGCCGTAACATACTCCGATTTAACTGTAGCGAGTGAAATGTTTGTTGTCTGGTTTTTGTTGGTTGGGTTGGGGCCTCCTCCACCCGGAGAAGGAGGTCTCAAGTCTCCTATCCAGCGTGGTGCGGTGCGGTTCGATTCGGTTGGAATATAGTTAAAGCCGTTCAATTAATTATATATCTTTTGAAAAATCAAACCACACCATAATAAGTAAATAATTAGCGGTTTGGTTAACCAAAATTTTCAGTTTTAATCGGTTGAATCGATTTGGTTAATCGATTAGACTATTAGATTAAGGCCATTATTAAATTTGAACTTGATCGGATCAAAATTTAAAGATTAAAAACATTAAATATATAGATACGTCCAATATTTACATATTGTATACGTACATAACCAAAATAACCAAAAGAAAAAAGGGGATGGGGTAAGGGTTATATATATATATATATATAGTGTATTAAAATTTAAAACCACCTAGTTTTAAATTCGGTTAATTCGGGTGGTTCGGTTTTTGAACTATAGAAACCAAACCATTAACCACAAACCTAACTTTTCAATATCTTAATCCAAACCAATTAATTATGGTGTGGTTAACCAAACCAAATCAAAAATTCGGTTTGGTTCGGTTCGGTTTATGCTCACCCCTACTAAACCATTTTGAATAGGGATAGAATTGGAACCGAATCACTGGTTTTAAGAACCGGAATGGAACTATCTAAGGTTTCAGTTCTAGCTCTTGCATAATAGAAACTGAAACCAATGGTTCGGTTTTGTTTCAATTTTGAACTATAATTTAATTTAAATTACAATTCAAAATCAAAATTGAATCATCAATTCCGAAACCAGAACCACCCTTAAGACTCAGTTTCAGTTTTTGTTTGGTTCTGAACTATGAACAGATCTACCCATCCGATATGATTCAAAATAGAAGTATTCGGCCTCCTTGGTTGGGAGAGCCTTCTCCACCCAGAGGGAGGTCTCATTCTCAAGTCCCACATTCAAACCAACAAGTTTTTAGATTCCATCATTTCTCCTGTTAAAAATAAATGCAAAAAATATCACCTAAAATTTATTGACATTAACAATTAATAATTCTAACTCTTAGAGTTAGCAGTCTAAGAGTATCTCCATTTCATATGATATTTTTTTATGTTAAATTTAGTATAAAAAATAATAAAATATTATATTCAAAATAAATTTTGCGTTTTATCTCAATAAAAAATGCTAAAAATAGCAATTATCTTAGTTAATTTACATATTGCTATGATTGAAACAAAGAAAATAATGAGCGAGAATGAAAAGAAAAGAAAAAATATTAAAAAGGAAAGAAAAAAAACGTAAATAAAAGGAATGTAAATGTGTAATTAAATAGTGAATAAATATTAAATGTTAAAAATTTGACACATACTATATTTTGTAATAAATTTGACACCAAATATAATGTGTGCTAAATTTGACACAATTTATAGTATTGCATTGAAATCAAATTTTACATGCCAAATTTTAACAATAGCGCTCATTCTATTATCAAACAATGGGTATCCTACTTAAATTATAATGGCAAAACACATTTTTTACCCCAGACTTTCAAATCAATGGGGATCCTACTTAAATTATAATGGCAAAACACATTTTTTACCCCACCCCAAATTCATTTGATATGTCATAAACATTTTTTTTTACCATGTGTCAACTTCACATAAGTGTGTATAATTTCACATTAAGCATGTCTTTTACTACATGACTTAGCAAAACATATTTAAATATTATGAAAAATGTAAGTTAAAAGTTTGATGGATAAAAGTAAAATTTATGAATATACCAAATAAAATTATAAAAATTTAGGGACATTAAATAAAATTATAAAAATTTAGGGACAAAAATATGCCTTCAACTCTCTCGAGATGGCATAGGTTTCCGATTTTATCAGAGAGATTTGGATTATGTGTGTGCATTTTAACTTACAGGGCCCTCATCACATCACACTAACGAGTGTAGTCTCGTGTTCAACCTGATGGAAAAAGTTCGAATGAACATCCCATCCATCAGCCTGTTTCAATTAATTTTGAATCATTGAAACTCTTCTAAGCAAATTGGACAAAATTGCAAGGAGACCCTTCAATTTGACACAGACGGGGGCTGTTGCTTGTACCTTTTGAACCAACAACAAAGGTCGTTCATTTCTCTTGAACCAACAATGAAAAATATAACACAACAGGCAAAGAAATTAAAAAAAAAAAAAAAAGACTACAAAGTACTGCTGACCTAGTACAAATCAAAACTGATGCCACTACTTAGTCCAAGACATAATAATGACTCCATAATCCCTAATGAAAAGAAAAAAGGAAAGGACAAAAAAGAAAGAAAAGAAAAAGGGTAAAGAAAAAGAGGGGTATGCATGCAAATTGAAGTTGAGAAGGAATCACAGGCAGATAATCCCATGGAGGAATATCTAAAATTTACACCCAAAAGACTAAATGTTAAAGTTGTTTTTTTTAATTTAGTAAATAAAATTTCCTGCGGATAGCCTTCAACCGAAACTCTTGAGCAGAATGCAAAGGCTTTCCACAACGGAGAACCGATGCAGCTATGTGATGGAAGTAAGATTTCACTTGCCTCCCAAGGTGGGGAACTGCCCGGGATCTTCAATCGAGGGAGCTGCTGCATCTCTTGCGTTGCTTCCACCACCATATCGACCACGGCCACGGCCACGACCACGGCCGCCATAGTATCTCTCTCCTTCAGCAGGCTTCAAGAACTCATTTATGCTCACAGCCTACAAGCATATAGCATATGATTTAATGTCAAACCAAGGAATTACACTTTGATTTGACCAAAAGAACAAGAAGTAAAGACAAGCAGGCATAAATCAAGAATATTATAGTTTCCAGTAAAGCATATATCTAGTATAGACAACAGATTCAGTAAAAATTTCTTAGCGTCCCAGTTTACCAGTCAATACACAACACATAGCAGATACATCCCCATCCATTCCATTACAATAAGCTCGAGATCAGCATAGCAAAACAACAAGCACCAAAACAACAGAAAATATAGTGGACACAATTAATGAACAAGCACCAAAGGTTGCAAGATACCCCAGAAACGCCACAATTTAAAGTGGGGCCAATAATAAAAGAGCAGAAGCAATCACCACTCAGGAAATGTGTACCTTTTTGGCTCTGTCTTCCTTGTCAGCAGCTTCCTTTCTTTTGTCCTTCTCAGAGCCCTTGCAACAACATGATTGCCAGTCAATAAAAATTATTCCTAAACTTTATCATATAGATATCATGTCTCATTCAAGAGGTTGAACATTTTCCTCACCAGTTTGACAAAGATTTCATCATTGGCCTTCTTACTTGAAAGCTGTTGCATAGCACCAAATTCTTTCTCCACATCAACCTTTCTTTCCTCAGCCTTTGACACATGCAAAGCTTTCTTCTTTTCTTCAAGAATCTTCTCATACTCTTCTAAAGTCATCTCCTATTAGCAGAAAGGACAAGTATATTGAGAATCAGAAATGTCATGATACAGCTGGACTTCACAGGACTTCAAAATTAAGAAGCAAATCATAAAAACAATAGTGGCTTTCAACTACAGTCAACAACAATTTCATGCACTTGGACAAACTGGAAAAACCACCCGACTGAAGTAACAATTCTACTACACAACCCCCATATAGCTAAAGAAATCATCTGCATAACCTCAAATGATTTGCGAATCATATCAAATTATCAACATAAGTTTATATAAAGACATTTGACTCTTGCATCAAATGAGTTGTGCAACACATATCTAAAGTTTAAGCCAACCTTCTATGAACCAGCACAAACTTCATTAATCTACAGATCACACAGAGAAATTTAACCTAGCCTTTCTTGATCTAATGTCTTCAACTTAGCTTATAACTGTCCATGTACTGAACCAGTACAGTACTATGAATTATCAGCAGAAAAATGACAGAAGTTATAGATGTATAGAGATCCACAAAAGACAATGCACCTTGTCCTCAGGCTCCTTCTCTTCTGGCTCAGTTGTAGGACTGGCCTTGTTGGCATCTGCAGCATCCTCCTCTCCTGATGGCTTCTCAGTACCAGTATTCTTTTCATTTTCCACAACAGGTTCCTCAGCATCCCTTTATTTACCAAAAGATTAACCACATGAGTAAATATATGCCTCAAACTAAAGAATATTCACCATTTCATAAATCAATAATTTTTCAAAATGCTTGCATTGGTAGAATAAATAACTCACGGTGCAATCTCATCAGTAGGAGTACCCCAATTACCACGACCAGCTCCCTCCCGTTTGATCTCGTGGCTATTGAAAAATAAAATTTGACAACAAGAGACAGATTGTAACTATCAGTAACACAGAAACACATAAACATAGTTCCAAATAAAATGATGTCACTATTTCAAGGACAATACTAACCCACGACCAGTACCACTGCGGCGTTCGTACATCCTGCGTTGACGTTCACCATCTCCAGTTTCTCCATCGCTGAAACCACCACGGCGCCCCCCGCGAAAACCAGCACGAGACCCACCATAGCTACGCCTCTCAGAGGGCTTTCCACCTTCTCCCTCTTCAGATTGCTTTAACCCAGCAGAAAATCCATTGTTTCCACCAAAGGTAGCTTCATTGTTATTCAATTCCCGGTCAAATCCTCTGCCACCTCCACGCCCACGACCAGAGCCACGTCCACCACCTTTGGCCCCTCCTCGTCCACCTTCACTCCTTGCTTCTCTCACTGCTCAAAAAAATAAATACGTTTGGGAGGATAAGAAACAAGATACTCAATTTAGAAACCCCACTGAAATTCTATGACTAGTAGTTCCATGGTCCATCACCAAAAGAACATTTTAAATTTCAAGTGACATAAATGGGTCTAATTATCATTCCTGTGCGACTAAGTTAAAACATGTTAACAAAATTTGATGCGGAGATAAATCAACAATATCCATCCAAAACAACAACGTCAGATAACACAATCAACACATAAAGAGAGGAAATTCATTTAATCAGAATGAAACCAATATGCATGAAGGTTTGAACAGGCTAAAAATTGATCTAAAAATGATCAGAAAGAAGAAGTACCTCAAAAAACAATGTGACAAATTACATTCAAAAGTAAAACTCAAGAACACACAAACCCAAAAAGTGGGGTTTATGAATCTATCAACGCCATAAAGCAACAAATTTCAATCAAGACAACTGAAAACAGTAATAAAGACGGTAACTTCACTCTCTTCTCACTCTTATTATTCCATCTCCTCACTTCTTAGCAACAGTCTATAAAATCAATACAAACACTTATTTCATCGTTAAGAACCATAAAATAAATCAAAATAAAGTTCATCGATTATACTGTAAACAAAACGCACCCATCAAATCAACATAAATTAAAATCAAAAGCTCACCAGCCTGAGCAGGAGGAGGTGGCTTAGTAGGAAGCTTAGCCGACTTAGCAGGCTGAGCTTGAGATTGAGCAGGAGCCGACACTTTCTTAGGCTTATCAACAACCTTAAGCTGAGCAGCAGCAATAAGCAAAGATGGGTCCTCAATATCATCATCGCCCAAAAGATCAAAAGGGTTCATTGTTGCCATTTCTTTGGATAATAAAAATCAAAAACCCAGCACAAGAAACAGTAATAATAAAAACCCTTCTTTATCAAACAGCCAACCAGAAAGAACCCCTTCTAGTGCTTGATTAAAGCCATGAGATTTAAAGGGTATTCTTGGAATCGTAATTAGAGAAATGGGTTGTGTTTGGATTGTGAGAAAATGGAAGAAAAAATGTAGCTTTTTCTTGTAGAGTGATAAATGGAAAACCCTAAGCCAATGCGGCAGAGAAATGAGAGTGAGCCTCTAACCTAACCTTAAAAACCCTAGTGGGTTTTTTTATGCTGCGGTAAGGTGTACCATCTTAATTCTTATCACTAGAGTAATCTTTTTGGACTTTTTTTGTTTTTTTATGAGATGGATTTTTTTTTTGTTGTTGTGATAAAAATTATTATATGGGATTTTTTAAAAATCGACATTATATTAAATTTTTAAAAAATAATTATTAATATAGATATTTCATCTATACGTACAAATGTACAAAATTTACAGCGTATTAATATTAGTTTTTATTTTTAGTATTTTATATGCAGTGATTAGTATTATCTAGTGTATTTTTGTAATTTATCAAGTGAAATATGTTAAATATGTGCCGGAGGCTTTTGTGATGTATAAAGTATTGGATACGTTTAACATGTACATTGTGTACTTTGAATCTGTTCAAAAAAATTGTGTACTTTGAACATTTCTGATTGAGCCAAAAAACAAGGGGTAAGATATTTTGCTTGCATCAAAATAAAAAACATAGTAAAAATTATAAAGCTAAATTACAACTATATTTATATTTATTTTATTTCACGGATGATTTATGGCAATTTATAAATGAAATCATGTTAATTCTTTTTTTAAAAAAATGCTATATATTTCAAAAAAAAAATGCTATAAATTAAGCTTTGGGATTTTGCATTATTCATGCAAATTCCATAAAGGGTGGTTGTTGCCTAGATCTAAATTTGTAATTGGATAACTTGCAAAGATTTTGCTCTCTGTGAAATTAAAACACCTGCCACCTCCCAGCCCTTTTTTTTATTCTTTTGAAAAAGAAAAGAAAAGGAAGAAGAATCCTTCTTCCTTTTAATAGAAAGCACACAATTTAATTCAGGATTATCTAAATTAGAATGAAGCAAAAATATTCTCTACAGCTTACACAAAATCATGTGACAAATAGACTATGTACATGACATTACTCTTTACTCGAAGTTGAATGTTCGTTTTATTGTGCTGGAAATAATTTTTTATTAAAATTTCAAATCATATTCAAAAAATTAATAATAATAATTTGTTATTAGTGAGAAAAAAAAAATCTTTCACGCCATAACCTAACAAAAATATAATTGGGATGGATGGGATCCACTTTAAGATAGACAACCTGATAACAACTAAGAATTTAGGACAACCTTTTTTGTCCAAAAAGGGAAGATCAAAAGTAATTTTGCTAATGGGCTTAACCCAAGAG
>CANYLF013778495.1:0-10407 GCA_948193215.1 Bocquillonia castaneifolia
TATTTGGAACTTCTGATGTGAGTTACCTTTCAAGAGAATTTTCTACTTCCACTTCTTAGGTTAGTTTTTGTTGATTGCAATTGACTACTGCACTGAAGTAGACGAAAGTTGGTGATTGTCTATTGCATTTTGTAGGGTGATTGGGATCCATTATATGTTTTTGGATTAAAGCCTTATGTCTAAGAGAAGAGAAGATAATGGTTTGCACTTTGCATGAGTTCCCTTTCTTAGTTTCTTTTATGGTTGTCTGCGCAGGTAGTTGTGTGACTTTATTTATCCTATCTGCTCAACTCTGTGATTCATTTTAGAGTGTATTTGAAGTGTCAACACCTGCCATTTATACTTTCAAGGGCTGATTACTCCCGAACAAAATCCAAAATTTTGGCAAATTGTTTTGTCTTCTTTCGTGGCATCAATTGTCTGCTTCTATTTCCTATTGGTGCAAGTCATGGCCATTTCATAATGTGCCAGAACTCATCTACTGGTGTGAACTATCTTTAATGCATAAGGATTGAAAACGAGTTGCTAGCATGTGGCAAAGCAAGCCATCCATGCACATGTTATGTAATTGTTATGTGATGTTACCTTCTTTACTATTTGTTGCTTGACGAATGAGAAACCAATAGTTGAACTTCTTTTTCTTATCGTGTTCCTTATTGCTATATTTCTTTCCTTTGAATTTTATAGGTTTTTCCCATTCCCATCTTTCTTTTTCTAGTTAGTTGCTTCTTTGATATTAAACTTTTCCATTCTTCTAGAGCTTTGCTTACATTGGATTATTTTGCAGATTTGTGAATTAGACCCAGGTTTCTTTCGAGAATGTGATGTCTTGGTGAGAAATTTGCAAGGCAGGTTGGAAATTCTTGCAATGTCTGTGCATTTTGAAGGTGACACTCATGTAGATGATTATGATGATTATGAAGAAGCACCGTCAAACATACCGAAGGAATTTACTGATTCTGTGGTTCAACTAAGTGAGAAAATGCAAAACCAGACCATCTCTATGGAAAAGAACAATGAGGCAGAAGTAAAGCAACACAAGTGCAACACTTGCAATGCATTTGTTGGAGATGCTAAGCAGTATAGGGATCACTTTAAGAGTGAATGGCATAAACATAATCTGAGGCGCAAGACCAGACAACTCCCACCTCTCACTGCTGAGGAGTGCTTAGCTGATGTCGAAATGAATGATGCAAAAGCAGATCTGAAAGAATACTCATTTTGAGATGAGACGGAGCTCTGTTAGATCACTGAATGTGGATTTGCATTATTTTGTACATTTTTGAGCCATGTTATAGGGCTGTACTTTAATTGGCTTCTAGACATTGCCAATACATTTCTTCTTATATAGTTAAACGAGGGCAGAATTTAGTTTTTCAATTGGCTTTATTAATGCAGATTCTATTCATACAATGTAGATTCTGTCCACCGAAAAAAAATTAAACAACAGATTACAAGCATTGAAATGTTTAATACTAGGTTCATTCTATTTCTTTTTGTGCATGTTTTCTGATCACATTCATGTCTACAGGTCTTTCCATCTAAGCTATCCATGAAGTCTGTATAATTTATCAGTCTCGAAATTCTTTTACTTCTGTTCTAACCGTTTGAACGGAACAGAAGTTGATCAAACCTAATCAACTAAACCTTATTCAGGATGTTTGCTGGACCTGGTCATAGAATGACATGAAGCCGTGCGAAAGATTCACCACAATGTTTTTCTTTTCCTGTTTGCCATCTACAAGGCAGGTATGCTACCATGAACCGTTATGAGTCATCCAGTGATAAAGATCCATTCCAATGTTAACACATTGAGCAATCATGGTGACAGAGCCTGTGGTTAGTTCTTTTCATTTAAGTTCATTAGTGAGCTTCACATGGCAGGTTCTAGAATTGTTGTTTGAGGTCTAAATGGAAATGTGAGGAAGTTTGCCAGGAGCAACTCATGTTGATCTTTTGCTTCGCATGAAGATGGAACAGGAAGATGATAGCGACTGCCGAGTTTAGGTATGACAACTTCTCATCTCTGTACATCTAGATCTTTCTTTTGATAAGGGGATTTCGGGTCAGTTCACTGATGAGATCTTCAATGTTTCCACTGGCTAAAGTGATATGCTTTATCCTGTGATGTATTTCTTGGGAGAAATTAATTGCTGGGAATGGAAACATGAAGCTCCCTGTTTGAAAAAAATCAAGAGGATGAAACATATGAGATGTATGTATATAAAGAAAAGAAATCTGCAGTAGGTTACTAGAGAATTTGACGAATTCCCATACCTTAAGATGCCTGCTATATGGAGCCAATTGCTTATCAACAGAATAAGCACTTGCTGCTTCTCTTGTGTCTTGATTTTGGATGAAAGGATGATGTAGCAGTTTTGCTGCAGAGGGCCGTGCCATTGGATCCCTCTGCAGGCAAAGTTTTATAAAACTTTGTGCGTCTTCTGATAGGTAATTGGGAATTTCAGGGCAATCACTGCTATTTGCAATCTTAAATATAGCAGCCACCTGATTAAAAACAGAAGCATATGAGATGGGACCTAAAAATTTTCTGTATGCTTGGTGAAAAAGGAAATTTAAAGCGTGAACTCGTTTGATTCCTATAATATATCATACCCCCTCAAACTCGCTCCAAGGAGGTTTTGCAGATGCCATTTCAAGAATAGTGCACCCTAAACTCCATATATCAACAGCAAGATTATAGCTACTCGTGTTCGTTATAACCTGCATATGTATAGACAAGCAGATTCCTGACAAACTGCAAAATCGCACAGAATGATAATTCTGAAAAGAATGAAGAGTATAACATGATGAAAATGAATACCTCAGGTGCCATCCAGTAAGGACTGCCTTTAAAAGAAAGCATAGAAGAAACCGATTTTATCTGGATTTTATTATAACATAGAATATCAGAAAAATGTTGTAGAATAAACAGAAATTCTGTTGCAGAAAGTTTAGCAGTTCCAAAGAGGGACTGATCTTAATCATCTATACAAGGAAGAAACTTACATGTTTGGCCATGCCAAAATCAACAAGCTTAATTTCACCATTTGGATCTACTAGTATGTTTGCTCCTTTAATATCCCTGCCAATAACATGCAATTAAACCCTGTTAATTGAACCTAAAATAAGATCAATTTATGATGAACAATTATAACAGTGGAATACCTGTGCACTGTATTCCTTTTGTGCAAATAAGCTAGCCCACAAAGGATCTGCTTGGTGTAATTTCGAATCACAGGTTCCGCAAACGGACCATATTCATTAAGCAATTTCTGGATTGAACCTCCAGAAACATACTCTAAATAAACTGAAAGTTTGTCTCCTACCTGCAAACAAGAACTTGGTTTTAATTTAAATTAACCATCAACCAAATCATCAACACGATAAATGCAAGGAGGCGAGGCGCATACCATTTCGCTTCCATAATATTGAACAATGTTGGGATGTGACAATTCACTAAGCAATGCAATCTCCTGTTCAGACAAAACAGGCATCAGAATCTAAATGCTTCAAACTCGACGAATACGAAAGGAAGAATGAAGGGTCTACCTGATTCAGTTGCTTGAGACATTGAGTTGAGTTCTTATCATCAGAAATAACCCTCACTTCTTTCACTGCACATATCTGTCCATTCTCACTATCAACACAAATCATAGAATTAAAATGGTCCTAAAGAAACTTCCATAGAATAATACATTATCACTAGATAAAAGATCACCTGTTGAATGCAGCATAAACATGACCAAATGTGCCTCTTCCTAGAAGCTTTCCTTTCTTCCAATTCGACTTCTCGGAAGATTTAACAGGAGGAAGTGGCAAAGGATGACAAGGATGCGTTTTGTTTTCATGCTTTTCAGATGGGGAATCCACTCGAACATCCCACAGTTGTGGAATAGGCAGAGGGGATGCCTGGATTAAGGGAGTTTCTGATCCAGGACAAGAACTTGCTGGGAATGAGGTACAATTTTTTTCTTCCATTATTCTGCAACCATCATATAACATCCTTTAGAATGCGTCATTTTTTTTTGACAAGCATATACATTAATTAACAGAATGGTTAATTGGAAAATTGAAATTTATTGGCCAGAAAATTAAGAAATATATAAAGATGAAAATGAAATAGACAAATAAAAGGGACTAATATTTATCATATCATCTATCTCTGAATATTAGTACTAGTGGTTCAAACCTTGAAATGTCTAGAAGCAGTACAGTGATTAAATATTAGTGGGAAGGTTATTAAAAATTTAGGGAAATGGATGGATTTACTGATTTATTTTTTTTCAGGTTTTATGACCCATCAAACAAATTCAGGAGATGAATCTAATTGTGAGTGTAAAAGAATCCAAAGAGACAGCAATAACTATCCACTTATGACACGATATCAACAACCTCAAAAAACAACTCTTGTCTTTTCTATTGATTAGTTAAAGAACAAAAGTTTTGTCAATGAAATATATCTTGGACAAGGCTAAAACTGCAAGAATTCAACTCAATTAAATTCTATTGTAAGTTCTGAAGCTTGGAAAAATTATATGATTAAATCTTACCACAAGTAAGAGTAACTAACCTGAAAGAAGCAAAATCAGCATGATCATTAGCAGCAGGATCAACACCTTCATCATAATCACAATCATCATCATCAGAAGAAGAAACAGAAGGAGGAGAAAAACATAAAGAAGAGGTAGTGATCGAAAGAAAAGCAGTTTCACAGGAAAAAAAGCCAAGCTTTCTATCCAAATTTATCAATGGCTCAGGGGAAAATAATGGTACAGGCAAAGGGTATGCTTTCTTCACTGCTGCAAAATCTGAATCAAAAATAGGAGGAGGAGGTTTAAAATCAAGGCTGTTTCTTCTGTAAAGAAGCAATATTTTTTCATCAAAACTCTTTGTCGTAGCTTTATCCATACATTTTTTACTATGATAATCTTTTTGAGCGACCCTTTCAGATTTTCTTGTCCACCAGGATGGCATTGTCACATACAGAGAAAGAAAGAAAGAAAGAAAGAAGAAGAAGAAGATAATTAAATTTCAATTATGTGTGTGTATCCACAATTATATACATGCATTTATGAATTGTAGAGAGAAAAGAACAGTTGGTTTGTTTTTGGTCAAGTTGAAAGAAATTTGGACTCCAATCATATATTAAGCAACTTAAATACAAATCCTGTTTAACATTGAAATGACACACAATTGGACATAGCACCATCAGGTTAGATAATGTTGGGGGCAAGAGGGGCGGCTGGCTCATATTATTATATAATCATTGAAATTTTCTACTAAAAATAATACCTTCATTAGTAGACATATCTGTAATGGACATAAAATTATGAATAATGAAACATGAGGAAGAGTATATCCTGTAGTGACCATAGCAGTTCTCCTAATCGACTCCTTATCATTGAACATTCCACTTAAAAACTAAAAAAAACGACTCGTAAGGCAAATGTGATTTGCGCTGGTTCGCGATCTGAAATTTTCATGTAAATCTCACCCTCCTGCTAAAAAAACAATAAAACAATATCTGTAATTGTTCTGAAATTTTAATTTAACCTGAAATTTCCCTATAAATCTCATCATCTCAACTTAAAAAACAACACTTAGTTGATTGTTATTATGTAAATCCGGTTCCAATTAAAATTTAATTGGTGAATTATGAAAGGGGTACACAATGGATCAGGTGTAGATAATTCGGAGTACTAAAAACTCAGGTCTTGAACTGGCAGGAAAAATTATAAATGAGAAGACTGTGTAACATGAGACATGCTCCCTAGTTACATGCCAACCAAACAATTATAATTTACATGTTAACATGTACAAGTCCGCATGCATTCATCTGCATTAAAGAGTGCACATAAAGTCAATTAAAATTATTTAATCTTTGCCTTTGTGGGTCTATTTTTAGACACTCAATTTTCTTTGTGTGTCCGCTTGTACGTGGTGATGGTGACTATAATTATTCAACAACCTTAATTCGATGGACTCTTTTAATTTCATATTAGTGTGTAATAAAAAAAATTAATAAGCATATCAAACTATGAAAAATCAGATCTTTTTTTTTATAATAAATAATGTGTTGATCTGTTAATTTAGATTTATTCTCTCATTGTTAAGAGTCTTGTTTTTCTTCTTTGGTGGGAGTTCGTTTCTTCTCCTCTTTTATGGGAGTTCTTTTCTCTTTTTTTTTTTTTGGAGTGTGATCTGATCTATTGACAGAAGATTATCATTGTCATATTATAGCACGAGTGATGTGGATCTCCGCTATTGAGAAAGATACAAAGACATCAAAGAATTTAATGATAAAATTGAAGTCATGTTATTGGAGCCGAGTCGATATATCTATGTGTCATTAATAGTATGAATAAATAATTTTCTATTGATATTTTAGATTACAGAATTGTTTTTTTATAGATGTTGTATGGCTTTTTATAAAATGAAACTTTTTTGTTATTCCTAAAAAAAAATCAGATTAAAAATTATTAATGAGAAATGAAATTATTTATAGAGTAGATTTTTAGGATTAATCGAATTATTAAATACTAATAAAGTTACACCAAGTTGGAAAAGAAAAGAGCTAAATAAAAGTAAGCCAGAATAAAAAATGATTTTCCCCTTAAAAAAACAAAAAAAAAATGATCTTTTCGTTATTTATCCTATTGAACATGTAATGTAATACCTTTTAAACTTTAGATAAATAATATTTAACATTTTTCAATTTTATAAACAATCATATAAGTAGGGCTGTAAAAGGATCTGAACGGATTGAGTTTGATTCAAGTTTGGCTCGTTTATTAACTTGTTCAGGTTCGTTCATGAAATATAATGAACCGAACTCGATCTTATTTTCATGCTCGTTAAAAATTTGAGCCGAACTTGAAAAAATAAGCATTCGGCTCGGTTTGTTCATGAGCTTTTAGGCTCGTTAAAGTATATATATAATAATAATTAATTTTTACTATTATCTATATATTTTAAAATCAAATTTTATGTTGATAATTACGTATTAAGTTTACAGATTAAGTTAGAATATAAAGATAGAATGTGTTTAGCATTTGTTAAACTTATCACCCATTTGTTAAACTTATCACCTAAATTAGTCTATAAATACGCAAGAAAGAGGGAAATAATTAACCTAAAATTAAGTGAGGGAAATATAAATGAGCCGAGCTTGAGTTTAAAACATATTTTATGAGCCGAGCTTGAACATTAAAAATAAAAAATAATCCGAACCCGAACTGATCTTAATTAATAACATAAAATAACCAAACTGAACTTGACCAATGATAAGTTTGAATCGGCTCGACTCATTTACACCCCTACATATAAGAATAATACTCAACCAGAATTCTTAATTATATGATTGTTACTTTGATAGAGACCATTGTCTATCACAAAACATAGCTTATTGAAGGAGAGGTTTGTAATCCATCTTATAGTCATAGCTTCCAGTTCCTCTCCTCACTGAAAATAAAACTTTGATAGAAACCATTAATCATATATACCTTCATTTTATACCATTTTTTATAACACATTTTCATTTTATACCATAAATCTTAATCAAAATAACTTTTATTGCTACGGTATTACTTACTGTTAGACCTTAAACCTGTTATATATATATATATATATATATAGAAAAGCAATCATTTAGTTTAATAAAAATGGATGAAAATATATGAATTTTATACAATATATCCATGGTTTCTTGAAAACCCTCAAAATGAAGGTTTATGAAACCCTCATGGGTTTTCATGGAATCCTCCATTTTAATAAATGAGGATTTTTGTAAATTTTGATTTAATTGCATTAATGTCATTAAATTTCATGAAATTAGTTAATATATCAAACATAAAAAAAAATTAATAAATCCATAGAATATAAAATAATTAAAAAATTAAGTTTTTAAAATCTATTGATTTAACAAAATCCATGCATTTAGCTTCTTCATATCAAACATTACCTTTATTTAAATGTTCTCTCCTAGCTGAAAAAATATGTATTTTATTTAAATGAAATTTTAAAAATAGTCCAGCTTTTTTCTTAATCTTTTTGAACTGTTCATCAAACAAAGTTGTTTTACTTTTGATTTAAAATACTGCTATTACAACAAATTTAACATATCCAAAAACCCTAACAACCATTCTCTCTCTTTTCTCTGAAAAACACCAACACGCTTATTTTTTAGGGGCTGTCATCGCGGTTTCTTCACCGACGATAAGCCCCTCTATTTTTGTTTTTCCTTATAATTTTCTTTTATTTTTAATAAATTGAGTATTGTCATCCTTTTCCTAAGGTTTTTAATCTCTTTTACTAAGAATTCTTTTGTTCTCCTATTTATATATAGGAATTTGTTTCTCTTTGTTTGTGAGAGTTCTTATATAATATATTGATTGATTCGCTCATCTTCTAAGCTAAACATCGGTTATGGTGAGGGTCTCCAATATAAAAAAGATGCAAAGTTAACGAAGAGTTTACAAGACAAAATTGAAAAAGTCCTGATTTTGGAGTTGTGCCTAGTTATTATTATTTGTTGTATTGACAATTAGTTTTATATTGATATTTTAAATTATATGAGTGTTTTGATTTGTAGATGCCGTGTGACTTTTTATGAATGAAACATTTTTGAGTTGTATCTAAAAAAAATATTGCTATAACAATCCGAATAATTACAAAAAAAAAAAACTGAAAGACGAAATAAACCTATTTATTTAATAGGTATAAATGTATATGTCCCGCTGTAGATTTATTGTTGTAGTACTGAAAAACAAGTGTCTGGGGAAGAATTCAGCAGTAGAAGGTTGAAATTTTGATTGGAACATTTTAGATTCATGAACTTCAACAAAAATGTAACTATCATTTTTGTCCATCATGTAACTAATTTCTCTCTATGCCCTGTTTAACCTGTAGTAATAGGTAAAGGGAAAATAGTAGAATATGGTCCTATAGTTTAATCTAAAGAGCATATGTACTCTTAAAGATTTTTTTTATTTCTAATATATCCTTAAAGTTTTTATTCAAAATTTTAGACATGATTCTTAACTCTTTAAAATTCTTAATTTTGATCACAAGTCATTTTTTAGTCCCTAAACTTTTAATATATGTTCAATCAAGTCAGATTTAAAAATATTAATATTTTATTAATTTTTCCAATAAAAATGATGTAAAATAATCTTATTCGTTTTTATAGATTTAATATAAATACTTTTATTTTATTATTTTTAACACTTTATGTTCTTTTTTTTTCAATTACCTATAAATCAATATTCATATTCATATTAATCAAATTAATTTATTTGTGTAAAATTTTATTCTACTTTATTAATTTTTAAATAAGATATTTAAATATTTTTATCGTTCTAAACTTGAGAATATTTCATATAGAATCAACATTATTGTTTGATATGACTGTATTAATAATTTTTTTTCTATACGTAAAATCCTATGTCATTTTGTTTTAATTACTCATTTAGATTTGCCCACATTAATTGATAAATGTGTCAACTAGAAATTAATAAAATAAAAATATTAAATTATTTATTTAAATTTAAAAGATGAAATAAATTTTATAAGTATTGAAGTTTCAAATTAAAATTATGATAAATATTGATTCATATTTTTTAAAAATATGAAACTTAAAAAATTTAAATATTTTATATCATTTCAATGATAAAATTTATATTTTAGTTTTTTAAAACTATATAATTAAAACAGTTTATGTTATTTCAAAAAAATGTGCAAATATGATCCTGTTATAATTCATGGGACGATCGTCTGGTCCGTCGTGACGGGTCTAAACCCATATCCTAACCCGGCTAAGAATAAATTATTGTTAACTGACAAACCAGTCAAATATTTAAATAAAATATTCAAATATTAGTTAGAATAATTAATATATATAGACACACACACACTAATGTTAATAATATTTAGTTGTTATTATCCATCTACTGATGTTGTATGTGATTTCAAAAAAACATTTTATCAATACACACACACACACACACACTAATGTTAATAATATTTAGTTGTTATTATCCATCTACTGATGTTGTATGTGATTTCAAAAAAACATTTTATTATATATATATATATATATATATATATATATATATATATATTAATTATTCTAACTAATATTTGAATATTTTATTTAAATATTCATGGGACGATCGTCTAGTCCGTCGTGACGGGTCTAAACCCATATCCTAACCCCACTAAGAATAAATTATTGTTAACTGACAAACCAGTCAAATATTTAAAGAAAATATTCAAATATTAGTTAGAATAATTAATATATATATATATATATATATATATATATATATATATATAATAATTTGTTTTTTTTATATCAAATACAAGATCTGTATTGTTATAATAAAAACTATATATTATTAACTATAG
>CANYLF013778606.1:0-12448 GCA_948193215.1 Bocquillonia castaneifolia
GGGGGTGGAACGGCTACCCGAGAAAGGATGAACAAGACTGAAGGACTACATCTTTAGGGGTATTCCAGTCAGCAATTGGGGGTATTCCGCGTGAGCTTTGCCCCTGATTTTTAAGGTAAAGTACGATGACCCCCGAGGTATGGCATATAACATTAGTTTACCGCTAAGTTTTATATATTATATATTTACCCATGTATTTTATTTTTACTGCACTAATTATCCCTTTCATACAATTTTAATCATTTTTTATTATTTATATTAAATTGAAAATAATAACTTACAACTAACAATAAAATATAATACTGTAATGCTAAAAAATACAAATTGATGTCTAAATATATTTATATAAGTACTTATTAATGGATTCAGTAGAGGTGTATGGGTCGGATTAGAGGAATGAGCTTAAGTCTATAGTCTAGGATAGACGTGAGACATGGTCTAAGTTCCGGCTTGATGCAGGTGCAGGGTGAGTCGGGTTCAGGTAGCTATCTTAGGGTCCTGATCTTGAATTGAGAGCGGAGGTCGTCCTGATCTTAAATTGAGAGCAGAGGTCGAATGAGTCGGGTTCAGGTAGCTATCTTGGGGTCCTGATCTTGAATTGAGAGCGGAGGTCGAACGAGATGGGGGTCACTGGTTGAACTCTGACGTTCAAGTCAGTACTTAGAGTTAATGGAGTAATAAATGAGCTGAAAGTCTAGAATCCTTTACTCGTTGGTGATGTTGGGTATTTTATAGTATCTATTTGTATGTCATGGCCTATTATGTTGTTGCCATGTGTCTCTCTTGCTTTGTTTAATGGAGTTGACCCAGTTCCCTTTGTGGGGTGTCTTCTTAGGTTTCATTGGGCTTTTGGGTTGATTCCATCATTAGTCCCCCACGGATTTTGTTAGGTTATACATTTATGTCCTTATACAAGGTGGGTGGAGTTGTAATAAATTAAAGCGAGGGGTTTTTGAATTTTATGAAGTATGGAAAGTGGGAAATACCTTTTAATTATAATCGAGTGGCTGGTGTGGGTGGGGATATTGTTGTCCACATAATGTGTTTAAATACGAGTTTTGGTTTCACTTTCCTTTTTTGGCTTTCTATTGTGTTTGTGACTATTTTCTTGTTTCAGAGATTTCTTATCCGGTTTATGGCCAGAAGCAAATATCCGACAAAAAAGAAAAAAAAAACTTACTTTGTTGATATTCCTAACTGGACTCAATAGCGCGGGAGAATGAATGCATGGGAGAGTACTGTTGCTACCTTGGACCTTGTTGCATGTAAGAGGAGTGTTAACATCCCTTGTAGCTTCATTTTAAGCTGTTCGGGATATGACATCTCAGCTCTGGTTAGTTTATGGCCTACGAAGATTGATTTCTACCATGAGCAACTTCGAGTTGGCTTAAGGTTTATGTTACCTTACGTTGTTTCTTCTTTTTGCCATGACTTTAATGCTCCATTATCCCAGCTGGAGCCAAATACCATTTGTCTGTTGTTAGCCTTGCAGGAGCTCTTTATAGAAGAAAATGAGGTGATAACCTCTGATCATCTGTTTCATTTGTACAGCCTACAACATTGCAGTAATAGCACTTTTGTTCTTTTGAAAGTGAAAAGTTTCTGCTATGCCAAATAGATCCAAATGATAAGGTCCGCCAAAATCACTATTTGTATCTCTTAGCCTAATTTAAAATGCTTTAATCAACTTGTGGCTGCTAGATGTATGATTTAGGGTTTCCATATCGGTAAATCACCATAATTGCTTGTTTTGTACAAAAATGGTTAAAATCAATCAAAGATAATCGTCATTCGATAATTAGCAGTTAAAACCAATCTCCTTGCATACTCTAGACCTAGATTAATTAAAAGTAATCTAGAAAGATTTGAATAGGTTAAAAATTAATTAGACACCATAGCAGGCTATATTCTCCTTTACCTCCATTCTTAAGAATGTATGTATATTGCATGTGATTGTTCATTATTATCACATTGTTTATATGATTTACTGCTTTCCTGCATGCTTTGGGTGTAATCGTTTTCCTTATATATATTGTTCCTTGTTAGGACCGCGATTCAGGGCCGTAATTGGTTCGACTTGGTGTTTAGCCCATGATTCAGGGCCGTAACACACCTCCTATCCATAGTAATGACTCCACTAGGGATACCGAGCATAAGATTCCATATAGATATGTACCTTTCCTTTTATGCTTTCATTACCTATTCTTGCATTGGCTCGATAGCCCCGTTACGGTTAGTGCGTCGCCCAAAGGTTGCACTCCTTTTTGTGGGAAATGTATCTACCTACTACCACTCATGATTGAGAAGACTTCCTCATCGCTTGAACCCTTGAATGGGGATGACGGTCTAAGGAAGTTGACTTGCATGGGAGCCTTAAACCTTTCACCGAACAAAGCCCACATATATTTGACTTAGCTATTTCCCCTAGGACTATCCAAATAATGCTTGTTTCTTGTTTCTATGAAATGTAGGGGTGAGCAAAAAAACCGAAAAAATCGAACTGACAGTCAAACCGAACAGAAACCGAACTGAAAATATGGTTAACCGAACCGAGGTTTAGGTTATGGTTCTTATTTTTTAAAATTTTTGGTTTTCGATTCGAGTTCGGTTTTTATCCTAAAAAAACCGCGGGTATCGGTTAACCGACTGAAACTATATATACATATATTTTTTAAAATATTTTATAATTCTTAAAAGACCCAAACCCATATATTTTTTAAATATTTTATAATTCTTAAAAGACCAAAATTATATATACATATATTTTTTAAATATTTTATAATTCTTGTGTACACTTATCTTCCTTTGCATTCACTAATTAATTCTAGCTTTTTTTTTCTTTAATATAAATAATTGTGTAAGTGAATATATTTTTTTTCTTTATAAGTTGGTATTGTTTAACTTGTTTGCCACAAATCTATATGCTGTAAAATATAAATTGGAATAATAATACATTACATAATAATAAAATATGTGTTGTAGGTTTTTTTTTCCAACGGTTAAAAACCGAAATCGTTGGGTAACCGTCCATTTAACTGGTTAACCGTTATTCGATTAACCATTTCCAACAGTTTAGGTTTAGGTTTTAAATATATAAAAACCGAATCTAACGGTTCGGTTTCCATTTTTACCTCACGGTTCGGTTAACCGACCCGTGAGCACCCCTAATAAAATGTGTGTTGTGAAAAAGCCCAAAGACCAAGGCTCAATCCTATACCACCTATATGCTTAAAATCATTGAGGCAAAAATCTGGCCGATTTTATGGTGAAGCACAACCCATCTTTGGATGAAACTTTACCAAATTAGAATAAAGCCTATGTGAAGCTCTGACCATTTTTTAAGGTGAAACTAAGCCCATTTTATTGGTGAAGCTCTACCCAAATAAAAATGACTCCTATGCTAAGCTTTGGCCCACTTCTAAGGTGAAGTCCAATCCATTTGGGGCAAAGCTCTACCCATTTAAAAACAATACCTATGACGTGGTTTTGAACATATAGAGGGTCTAATTGTGTTAAACTGAAGGTATGTAAGCGTATTTGCTTCAAGCATTATTGTTTGGCTTGGATGTTAAGATATATACAGGTACACACACACACACACACACACACACGTATTGATAACTGTTTTTATTTATTATTTCTTTATGGGTTTTAATTCACTTTCTTCCCAATTTGAGTGGTTTTATCACTTATTTTGTTATATTTTATAAATTTACAGTGTTAGGAACGCGTGAGATCAAACCGAGATGAATTTGGAGTCAAATTGAGGTCAAACCGGCCATTTTAAGTTTCAACCGAACCAAACCGCGGAGCAAATTTGCTCTGGTTCAGATCTGATTTGGTCCGGTTGAACCAGCAATTTCAGTCCGTGAGATCAATATACAACTGGACTTGAACCGGACCAAACCCAACGGTCTAGTTCAGATGAATTCAGGCGATTTTAATTGATTTTGGGGTATTTTAGTCTGATTTTGAGTGGTTCCTAGGGTATTTTTAGGGTTTTAATAGTATTACACTATATATACTATTGTTTTGAATTATTAGAGAGCTTCTTGGCATATTTTTATTTTATTTTTCTCTAGAATTCAATTTTGATTTGTTAGAATTTCTTGATTTTAATTTGGTTCAAGGTAAATTCTCCATAATTGGTGAAGAATTGAAGCTTGTATTCAACAATTGAGACTGAGTTGATTCTACTTTAATCTATTTATATATATTTATCATGTTTATTGTTCGATTATTGATTTTAATTGTTTTTTTGTTGATTTTTATTATGTTTAATAGCTAAATTGCCTACTAGAGTGAGGGATGAAGTCTGGTAGGGGGTGATTTAATTACTAATGTTTTGATTAACTATTTAATTATAGTTTTTCTTGTTTTATTCAATTAAATTAATTTCCAAGAACTTTTATTAATATATTTCTTGATTGGCCACCTAGAATTATATGTGTTAGGTTTATCGTTCAATGGATGGATTGAAATAAACCGGATTTGGGAATTAAACTTGTTTAGACGTTAATACAAAAACATCAATTAACCTAAACTTGATTTAAAAGCTTTGCTTAATGGGTTTAATTGTTTTTAATCGGTGTGCATAGAAAGAGCAGCATAGCTAGTTTAATTAAACATGTTTTTTTGCTTTGGGAAATGATTAAAATATTTTCAAGCTTTGCTTAATTGAATTTTAATTTAGTAATTGAATTACCCTTCTAGATGAATTCCTGAGCTCTAGTGTTTGTTTCTATTGAGTTCTTATTAATTTAAATTATTTTTAGTCTTTAATTTATTTTCTTGCTTTAATTTAATTGTTTGAATTTAGTTTAATTTATTTAATTAGTTTTCAATTATTTCAAAAATCACTTTAAGGGTATTCGTTTTAATTTTCTTACATATTGTGTTTTTAATCGAAAAATTGATTTTTATACGATTTGTCCCTGTGGATCGACCTCATACTCCGAATTTATTACTACAACTATTCCGTACACTTGCGGGAGTTGTCACTTTTCTCTCCTTTTCCTCCCGTTGAAGGATTTTTGCTCAACCTTGAAGTAGTCTGTGTGTGCAAGTGGTAATAAGTGCCTTCTCCCCTTTGCAAGGTGTTGATGCAAGGATTTTATAGAGCAAGGTAGGAGGAGGACGTAAGCCTACTGCTGTATTATCAAATCACCACTCTGTAGTGAATAATCATGATTACCCCTACGAGCCTAGGGTGAAGATCCGGCCGAATGTTTGTTGAAGGTCCGGCCGGACCTTTGGTTGGTGGTTCTAGGCTATTTGGGCTTTCTGATCTTGGGTTTGGCTACCCTACACATGATGGTCCGACGGAATCATTGATGATTCGGCCGGATATTTGGCATTTATGGGGTTAGCCCCTTTAATTGTCTAACTCCCCGAAACAAATGATTTGCTCGAAGTCCTTGACTTAGCCCTAAAGATCTAGTATCCCAAAATTCAGTGTCTACAAAGGACTTCATTGAATATTTCAAAAGTTTTGGGAGTAATTGTGAAGTGCGGAATTGGTTAATGGTTGAAACATAATTTGCTTAATTGGGCAAATTGGTTACATAAGATGATGTGAGGGGGTAAGTATGCTAGGTGCACATGCGTGTGATTAGGTGTGTGACAAGTGTGTATGCTAGGTGCACATGCCTGTGATTAGGTGTGTGACAAGTGTAGAGTTGTTAATAATAATAATAATAATAATGATAATAATAATAATAATAATAATAATAATAATAATAATAATAATAATAATAATAATAATAATAACCACCACCACCACCACCACCTTAGAAGAGAGAGAATGAGTGGAGTCTTCCTCCATCTTCATCTTCTCCATTCCTTATGAGAGAAAAGAAAATAAAGAGAAGAGTGAATAGAAGAGAAGGAGAGAGAAAGTTATAGGAAGGAACTATTGGTTGTGAAGAAATTTGAAGACTTAATAATCTTTAATTCGGTAAGTTTTACTTATTTAAACTTTACTTGATTTTGAGAGAGGGGGGGGGGGGGGTGGTGTGGGGTGAATGAATACTGAATTTGCGGGATTTTATCATTTTGAGTTATTTAGAGGGAATTTGAGGTAGAATTGAGGCAACACGTGGAACTTCCAACCCTAGATTTTCTCATAAATTGGTAAGTGATATAGCCTATTGCGACTACGTTGACATGTTGGATATAATTGTTTGATGAATGGCTTTATGGCTTGGTGAATTGATTGAGAAAATGGATGTGTGATGAATTAATACATTTTCTTGTTTCGTATGAGTTTGAGGTGTTTGATTAAATACTTCAATGAAAGATGAGTTTGAATGAGCTTTGATGTTTGAGTTGCTTAGTTGATATTGGAAGTGTGGCTTAATTGTTGATAAAAAAAGAGTTGAATTTATTGAGGTGTTGGTTGTATGATGAGAAATGGATGGTTGATTGATTTGAATGTGATTTTATGTTTGTAAATGGATGAATGACACTGAATTATGCTTGAATTACTTATATTTGGTTGAATTGGATGAGTTGTGTTTGTATTTGTTCTTGTGCTGGTGCATGTTCATGGAAATGAGAAAGTGTGGTGAGACGAGAATATGAGAGATCACTTGTATGAGATATTGTGCGTGTGTGAAACTGGGAAAGTTGAGCTGAGTAGATAGCTACCCAAGCATGTGTGCGAAAAGGTAAAACTGAGCCGAACGGATAGTTACCTTATATGATTGTGAGATAGTGAGACTGAGCTGGGCGGACATACAAAATCAAATTTTTGATTTCTCAAAGATCACTTATTTTAACGTTTGGGTTTAGTTGTACAAATAACTCACCAAGTTCATAGTCACTTACCTTTGTGAAACCAACCCACATCTTATCTTTTCATGTTATAAGTAGTTAGCCATCAAGGTTAAAATTCATTGTTATTATTGTTTGAATTTTTATCATGAATTTTATTGCCTTGTTGGAAAGTTCCATTTGAAACTTATTTCAATGAACACTTTCAGTGCTAAACCCCAAGGATCCAAGTTTGTTTAGATACTAAAGAGCATGTGAGTTTATTTTTCTTGTAGGTGTATTTGAAATCCATAAATATCAACAAATGGTGGCATGCACAATGGTGCAATGACCATTACATATGGTGCAATGGGCCATTAGCAAAATGCAATGGTCGTTGCACATAAGGAATTTATTGTCAAAAGATTCACTAGGTTACACGAGTAAAGAGGTTGTGCAATGAGCCGTTGTACCAAGTGCAACGAGCCGTTACACATCGTACAACAGGTCATGCACATTCAAAGTAGCAAACCCTAATCCAACTACAATGAGTCGTTACCTCTGCAATGATCGTTGGATTTGTGCAACGATCGTGGGTTTGATGCAACGATCGTGGAGATTTAAACAAAGCCTATGCCATTCAAGTGCGGATTTATAGTGGATTTTCAAAGACATATTGAGAAAAGAAAGGCAATAAGACAATTATTGATGGGGAGCTTATGGCATTTAAAAAGTTGGTAAGACAAGCTTTTTTCCAATTGGTATATCCTTTGGTGAGTGGTTAACACATTATTGCTTATTTAATATATGATTAAAAAATATTTTTGAGCATACTTGTGTTATGAACATGCATGATCTCTTAATGATCACTATGTTAGGGGAAGTTTCAATCTTTGTTACTTGATAGCAATGTTGTCTTCATAAAGGGAGTTTGAGAAATATTCTTGAGTTGATTACTTGATTTGTTATCTCATGCATTCTTGAGCATTATGTTTTATGCTTATATCCCTTTTGGATTATGATAAGGTATGTGTTTAATATTTAATCTTTTAACCTTATCATGCTTGGTATGTAATGCCTTTTTGTTATCATTTTATCATTGATGCTCATTTCCCTTAATGTGATATCATTTATGACATGTGTATTCTCTTTGATGACAAGATATATGAGTTTGCTTGCATTCACATGCTCCTTTTTCCCTGTGTTTTCAATTGATTTCAAGTTGATCTTTTTTTGTGAAAAAGGGGATTTGGTTCATGGTTATATCTAGTTTGTTTATCTTGTCCTCATCCTATACATATTCATGTATTTTATCTTCATTATTTATGACATTATTTGGAGATAATGTTTATTTGAGGGGGAGATAAATATTTTTGAATATGCTTGGATTACCTTTGAAAAGGGAAGAGATATATGTTTTATTTCCTTGATGAATCTAACACTTTGCTCCTAGAAAAGATGTTTGAATTAATATTGTAGGCAAGCTTGATGAGGCAAAGTCATTCCATATGATGAGCAAGCTAAGCAACAATGAGCAAAATGATTTTCAAACTCCTCGAAGAGTGAAAGTAATTCAATATCCATAAAGGGAAACAAATCATTTCTAGTAGAATCACCATCAAGGCATCACAATTGGTATTCTAACCAACTCATTTCAATTTTGTTTGGTGTCATCATCAATTATCATTCACATGATAAAAATCTTTATTCAAATAGCTAAGTTCTCTTCATCTTTTCCATTTCCTATATCTTTAATTAATTATTAGCATTTGTATACTTCTTATACCTTTTTGAATGATTCCAAAAAGGGGGAGAAGTATTTGATTTGGAGATTATGTTTTGTCATCATTAAAAAAGGGGAGAATGTTGACCCCAAGGATCCATTAGTGATTTTAATTATGCAAAACATTGTCTTAGTACTAATAAGTTTGCTAAGTTCTTTATAGGTGATGGATTGCATAAGAGCATTTGATGAAGATGACTAAGTAGTTTTGAGGAGGTTTTAAAGTAACGAAGACTATTGAGGGTGATGATGATGAAGTTATTAATGGTGTTCAAAGTATAAGCATTAATGAGCATTACATAGGGAGCTTCTTAGGAGGATAGGTTTAAGTGTAAACCTAATTAAAACACTTGGGAATTGATTAGACTAAGCTTGGAAAAGGGTATTAGCTTAGGTGGATAGGTTTAAGTGTAAACCTCATTAAAACACTTAGGATTTGGTGAAATTTTGATAATAATGTGTTAAGGATGTGATTTGGAGAGTTTTGGAAATGTTAAGAGACATTGGAGAATTTAGTTTTGAAGAATTAGAAACCAGATAATGTTGTGATTGCTCTAAGTCTGATTTTAGAGTAGCTTTTTGATATAGCTATGGAGATGGTATATAGTCAAATTATATATGGATTGAAAGCCATGGATGTCTAGTTTCTAGAGCAAAAATAGGAATGCAATTTGGAGCATTATTTTTGGCGTTTTGAATTTTTGAGTGAATTATGCTCATGATTGAATGTATAGGAATGTCCAGATGGGTCATCTTGAAAATCATGTCAAAACTTGTAGACATGGAATTTTGATATGCAATTTTATAGAGTTGTATCCCTCAATGTCTAGTTTCATATGCATTAAGATTTGCATCAAAAGGATCTATAAATTGGGATAAATGCATGTCATAGTGAGTCATGCTCAAAATTATGAGCACCAAAATACCTTGATTTTTTAAGGTATCAAGATGATGGAAAGAAAAAACTTCTGTGAGATACAAAGTTGTAGAAAAAGACTTTAAATTGTTACCTTAAAAATTTTAGAGCCTTTGGAGCGATATAGCAAAAGTTATGAAACCGATCATTGTGAAAAGTGTAATGATCGTTGCAAAAGCAATTTTCAACAAAAAAAAAATTACAGAGAGTTACACGAGCAATTCCCAGCTCATCAGCTCATTGCAGATAGTGTAACAATCATTATGAACTGATAGATGATGGTTTTTGGCTTAAAACAAGCCATTTTTTTTATAGGTGACGACTCTATTTTCATGGGAGCTTAAATACACACTCTTAGGATATTAAAACGTATAAGAGAAGATTTCCAAAACACTTTGGTTATGTGAGAAACAACTTTGAATCACCATCAAACTCTGAAATTATCAAAAACCTACATGTTATTGTTTTAAATTTCAAATATAATCTTTGTGGGTTCTTAATTCACTCAATTCTTTTGTTATTGCTCTAAAACCTTGAGAGTGAGTTGAGAAAACATTTTCATTCTTTAATTTCATCTTTGTGAAAGGTTTAAGTATTAGCCTAAGAAACACTTGGGTTTTGGGGTTTTTGTGTGAGCCATTAAAACACATAGTTGAAGGTTTTGTGTTAGCCATTAAAACACATTGTTAGAGATTTTTATGTTAGCCTTTGAAAACACATTGTGAAGGTTGTGTGTTAGCCTTAGAAAACACTTTTTAAAGGTTTGAGTGTGAGCTAAAGAAAACACTTGGGTTTTGATCTTGAACCCTTAAAAGAATCAAAGATAGTGAAAAATCTCAAGTGGAGCTTGAGAAGTGGATGTAGGCAAAGAGTTGACCGAACAACTATAAATCTAGTGTTTAATTTTCTTTTCCCTACTATATTTACATTTTCATATTGATTTTGTGCTTGATTGAATTTGGTTGCTTGATTTGCTTGTTTTACTTGTTTGCTTAATTATTTTTGTTTTTCAATTGACTTGATTGCTATTGCATTTAAGTAATTGAATTACTTCCATTATTTGATTAAAAGTTTTAATTAAATATTTAAGTTTATTTTGCTAAACAACCAATTCACCCCCTCTTGGTTGCCATAGGGATTTCAACCCTCTTTAATGTTTTTCGGCAAGTATGGTATTTTAGAAGTTGAATTTATAATGCCCTTTGCTCTTGTAGTGAATCCAAGTCACTTGGCCCTGATGGGTTCAATTTTGTTTTATAGGCGAACAAGGCATATCATTAAGAAAGATGTTATGAATCTTTTTTATAAGTTTTTACAATTATGAGATGGTTCCTTTAGATTTGAATTATTCGTAAATGGTTCTCATTCCAAAAGTTGTTGCTTCTTATCTTTTGAAAGATTACAGGCCATATTAGCTTGGTGAATTGTATGTGTAAGCTCATTTCAAAAGTGCTTGTGTGTTGTTTATCTCCTCTTTTGCCAAGTTTGATTTCTGAAACACAACATGCTTTTATCAAAGGCAAGAGTATTCATGATTGTTCTTTTTCTTGCTCATGAATTGATTCATTTAGCAAAAAATAAAAATAAAGAAGGGATCCTTTGTTGCTTTTTAAGCTTGACTTCCATAAAGCTTTTGACAACATTTCTTGGAATTTCTTAGAGGCTACCTTGTAGCAGATGAATTTTAATTATTAGTGGTCCTCTTGGATTATGAATTTGCTCAAGTCTTCCAAAATTTCAGTTCTAGTCAATGGTTCACTTACTTCTCCTTTAACTATGAATAAAGGAGTCCGGCAAAGAGATCCTCTATCTCCGTTCCTTTTTGTTTTGGCAGTAGAAGGTCTTCGAAGTATTTTGAAAAAACTAGCTTTCATTGGTCTACCAAATGATTTGATTATTGATAATTTAGATGACCTTATTCAGCTTCTTCAGTTTGCCGATGATATTCTTTTTTTTTTACCTTTTGAGAGGGATAGTGTTGATAATTTATTGAGGATTTTACGTTATTTTGAGGTAATTTCAGGTTTGAAAATTAACTACAATAAAAGTGACGTTTTGAGAATCAATATGTTGGAGTGTGATATCAATTCTGTGGCTAGGAAATTTAATTGTAAAGTGGAGTAGCTCCCTGTGAAGTATTTGGGACTTCCTTTATCGGTGAAATCTCACTCTATAAACACTTTAGGACCCCTATCATTTCTAGGTTCCATAAGAAGCTTTCACTATGGAAAGGAAAATTGTTGTCATCGGCTGCTAGACTGACTTTAGTGAAAGTTGTATTGAAGAGTCTTCCAATCTATTATATGTCCATTTTCTCTATGCCGGTTAATGTGCAAAAAAAAAAAAAAATAGAAATCATAATGACTTACTTCTTGTGGAGAAGGGACAACAACTTTAAGGGGCTGTGCAATGTTTCTTGGTGGGATTTATGCTGTAATATAGAAAATGAAGGGCTGATACTTGCTACATTATGTATAGCCTATGATCCACGAAAACTCTCCTTAATTATAATTTCCACGTTTTGAAAATTTTTCCGTGTCCGAAACCTTTGGAAACCTACAGGAAACGTTTCGGGGTTGTTTTCAAAATTTTTAAAAAGTTTCGGCTCTGTTTCCTAGAAAAAAAGAAGTTTTTTCAAAAAAAAAAAAAATCCTAATCCTAATTATATTAAAAAAAACTAAACCTAATTATATAGGAGTACTACCCGTCAACCAAAGCTCACAATCATAATTTCAAGGTTGATCGCAGTCATATTCCAAGGTATTGTCCTTCATTATTTACACCCATCATTTTGTAGTTATTTGTTAATTGATTAAATAATTTAAGCCTAAATCCATTAGAAAACACTTAACGCGAGCGTAAATCTATTAAAAACACTAAATTTAAGCCTGTTTTTACTAGATTTACACTTACGTTTAGTGTTTTCTACTGGATTTAATCTAATTGTAGTATTTTTACTAGATTTAGGTTTAGGCTGATTGTTTTCTTGTTGACCA
>CANYLF013779386.1:0-13222 GCA_948193215.1 Bocquillonia castaneifolia
ATGCGACTCAAATCGCTCTTGCACCGTTAGTCCGCTTTGGACTCTGGGATTCTCTACAAAATATAATTAATGATAATAACTTAGAACAATGAATAACATCCTAATTTACTAAGAATTCTAGAATTCTATTTAACACGTCGTATATTCATCGGCTTAACTCTAACAGTAATTGTATCTTAAAATTTCTAACGTTTTAAACTCATCGCACGATTTACGAGAAAATCTACCTAAAATTTGACAGCATCTCCTCTGTAAATCGGATATCTCTCCAACTAGTGGAGTCCGTTTCTGCAATTAAAATACACTCCTATACTCATCACCACATACCGGGTTTATCAATATACCCGGATTTACCAAAACAACCACATTGCCTTAACAATAATATTTTGTCTTTCCTTTTATTATTATTATTATTATTATTATTATTATTATTATTATTATTATTATTATTATTATTATTATTTTACTTATTAAATTTATATTCAATTATCTTAATTAATATTAATATAGTATCTTAAAATATTTGGTAACATTATATTTACTTTTTACATCTGATATATAATCACATTTTATCCACTTATACTAATTTATTTTACTATCTTATTTATTAAATTTAAATTCATTTTATATTAATTAATATTAATACAATTCTATAATAATAATTAATAACTTTATATTTACTTATTTACATCAAATTTACCATCACAGAAGTTATATTATCAACCAACATTATTATCTACATTTTTTTACATTATTGAAGTTATCGCACTATTTCTATCTATTAATTATACTTATTTAATGTTTCAAACTGTCCTTAACAGTCCGATAACATATAAATTATCTAAACAATCAAATTAGATGCGTAACTCGTATTTCAAGAAATTACCTAAACCGCTATTTTTGTTTCCAGGATTTTTAATTTGAAAACCGTATTGAATTAGACCGAATTGCAGTTACGGAAAATACTCGGAATATTTTTATACAATTTATAAAAATAAAATCGGACATCACCGAAGTTGGGCTTCTCCGGCCACCATAGACGGCGTCGCCGCCGTCCGAGGTGGTCCGATGGAGCCCAAACTCTCCAGATCCTTTCTCCTCACCTCAAGGAGTCAAATTATGTCCTTATTTTCTCGAAAGGAGCTCCACAGGAGGCGAATCGAGCGGTTGAAGGCTGTCGGCGTCGGCGAGACTCCCTTCTTCCGATCACCATCGATTTGCTTGATTCAATGTCACGGACTAGGCTTTCTAGGGGTTTTTGGGGCCGATCTACATGAATTTGGCTTCAATTTGGCTAAACAATGGCCAGAGGAATGAGTTCCACGATGGCCGACGGTGATGGAACTTCAGAGCCTCCGTTCGTCTTCTACGGTCAATGGCAGGCTACGATTTTGGGGTCTATGGGTCTGTCTCTCTGAGTACTATAATCTAGTCACTTGAATCATAAAAAATGATGGCCAGAGGAGGAAGAACGATTGGAAAATCCTATGGGTGCTAGAGTGACAGTCTAGGGAGAATCTGGGTGCTACAGTGGTAATTGTCTGCTGAAGTTTTGGTTTTCAAGTGCGTACATCTGCTGTCATGAGATATAAGAAGCAAGTTTTGCTAGTTACAATTAGGTCCTTTTCTCGAATTAAAATTTATCCTTAATTTGGTTTCTTCCAAAAATTTTACGGTAAGCTTGGGACTGTTTTTAGGACATCCTTGAAAATTTTTAGATTAAATGGACATCATTTGCTATTATTTATTAATTTTAGTTAATGAAAGCTTAATAAATCCGTAAAATAATTTCCTGAGTTAAAATTATTAAAACCGAAATTTACGGGTATTACACTGAAAGAAAGGGTTATTATTTATGAATTGTAGGAAAAGGTGAAGAGGATAGTTTTGGAGAAGAAAAATAGAGAAGAAAAAGTTGATGCGATGAGGAGAGGGAAGTGCATATTTGAACTTACATTTTGTAATATCAATCTCATTTAATGATAGTGACAATGGCTTTATTTATGAGAATGAAATTGACTTTCTAGTTTGTATTTAAATTTGTGATTATGATAATGAAATTTGTAATTGAATGCTTTTAACCTAAGAAATAATGCAAATAAAGATATATAGACAAACATATTTGGAGAGATGAAACTTGTCATTGAAATGAACATGTAATGATTACATGTCAATGGATTTGAGTACCTAATTGAACCATAAGGAAATAAGAATTGGATATACCAATTAATGAACCACAATTCTATAAAATACCACAAAAAGCAACACTAGTGCCTATGGAACTTGATACTATGTTCATATCAAGTTACACAGGAACATGATTGAATCCAAAAAGAAAAAGCCAAGTTGCTATTACATTCATTACAAAAAGAAGATTGATTAAGTTTCTACAACTTTAGAATGCTGCATAACCACCAAGATCAGGTGGATTTTCTAAATCTACAGTTCCTAAATTGGTAGCGGATGATGGATTGGCCATTTTTGAAGTCCTGAGTCTGCAGTTTCATGCGTGCTTTCTTCACCAGCTCTGAACCTCTTCCTCCTTTGTTCTCCAATTAAGTGTTGTCTTTGTTCATATAACTGTTTGAATGTTATGGCTGGAGTCCTATTCCAAGACAAATCAGAAGTGGCTTTAAAACCCAAGTCTGTCGGACTCGAACCGCTTTTAATAAATTTTATCTTTTTCTTTGGTTGTTGTTTCTCTTTACCCTTATGTGATGCCATTGGAGAGCTCTGACTCATTATATCTAAAGGACCACTCATTAATGTGTGAATTAGCAGAAAATTTTGGAGGCGCAACTTGAAAGGATGAAGTCATTGATCCTTGCAAAAAAAAAATAAAGACATTACAATACTAGAACAAGACATAACAACAATAAGAACAACACTCATCTCATGTTACAAAATTAATCATTCAATTACGCATACATTGAACATAGTAGCTCCAGAAATTTTCTCTAGTACATTACCAACTCCTTCGTTGTATCTTGCTTGTCAAGCATAATTTTTAGATAGTGCTTTTGCTACTTTTTGGAACGCCCCATCTTACCACCCTTATTTGGTGCATACTAAATAAGAATATAAGAACAAGTAAGAATATAATTCAATTTATACATAAACAAAATCTGCAGGTTTAGATATTAAATTACTTGTGATTACAAAGCTGGTTGAGATTCTTGAACTGACTCGGTTGTTGTTGATTTTCCCCCACCATGCTAAAGTAAAATACAAGCATGTCAACGAATTTAAGCATAAACAAAAATTAATGTATTAACAATGGCATTAATGAAAACGCTTACTTCTGATTGCTGAGATTCAAAATTAAGTTAGGTGTCATCAGCCTGAGATTCAAAAAACTAAACACTTGCCATTTCTATTGTTGATGCATAATTTGCTTCAACACCAACATGTTCTTTAACACAAGGTTGCTTTTGAGTGGCATTGGTAGTAGATGATGACTGTCCTTTATGTTTGCAGGTCTTCTTGTTATGACCAGTCCCCTTGCATATATTGCATTTCATTGAGGCCTCTTTGTTTGACAATTTCTGTCCAACAATCATTTTTTTGGTTCATATCTATCTTTGACCCGATTCTTTTTTGGCCTTCTTGGTTGACTTTTTACTACTAGAGGCTCAATAGGTGCCTATTCCTTGCATCTCCAAAACTTGTGACCTCTATCCATTGCATTTTTATAGCAGTTTACAAACATTGTCTTGTTATAGCGATTGCGTATATAAGTCCTTGGATCCTCTTTCAAAGAATGTATACTTGCTATTGCATGAGGGCAAGGAATGCCATGTTATGTCCCAAGCCTTACAAGTACAACAACTCTTCTCCAATATGAGTGTATGTTGGTCTTTACCATGGCTGGTCTTAAAAGCACCATTACCATTAAACAAAACTTCACATTCAGTGCTAATGATAAAAGTTTCCTCATAAATCTGCATGTTATCAAGTGGTAAAACTCGTGGCCATTTGTTAACTGCATTTTTATACTTCAGCATCCTACACATGACCTTCTTTCCATATTACTTCTAGTGGGGTAATGATGCTCCTATCTTTCACATCATTAATCCATGAATTAAAGCTCTCTAAGACATTGTTATCCACCATATCAGATTTGCACCTTGCAATAACACATGCCTTACACCAGCACTGTGGATTATACTTCAGTAAATCTCTAAAAGCTTATTCACCATAATTTTCAACCATATTCTCTAGGTATGCCTTCAATTCTTCCTCATATGTGCTCCATACATAAGACCAAAACTTTTCTTTAAGCTCAACACCTCTCCATTTTTTACTCCAGTTTACATAGATGTGCCTTGCACACCATCTGTGTTCTGCCTTATAAAGGGCTTCACTAATAGCAGGTAACAAGCCCTTCTAAAATAAAGCATTTAAATATTAATAAATAAACATAGGCATAATTAATCAAAATAAGCATAAGCAGTATTAATCAAAATAAGCATAAGCATAATTAATCCACATACCCACAAGCAGAATTAATTAATTTCAATTTGGTAGGACTACTCACCTTTTGCATGTCATTACTGATTGTCAAGCCTATACCATTCCTCAAATGCAGCACTTGGCTCAACCAATCTAAGAACAAACACCAATTACACTTATCTTCCACATCCACAATGCCCCAAGCAATCGGAATCATCCGATTATTTCCATCTTCCGATTATTTTCATCTTTGCCAATCGCACAGAGGAGTTTCCCTTTAGTCATTAATTTTAAAAGGCAGCCTCCATGCCTATTATTGGTCTATAACCATTAAGCCAACCTTTCCTACATGCCTTAAAGCATACAAACATCCTCTAAAAGATCCTTTTTCCATTTCTTCAGCCTTCTAAACACAATTGAATCTCACAAGCTATCCCTGGATTACTCCTTTTGATTCCAGCCGCATATGCTTCCAGCCTTTGAAATTCTATCGTGTATGTTCTCAATAACTCTGTCATTACCTTTTTCTTTGCTCTCTTACACTTAGCAAGTGAAACATTAACTTTCGACTCCTTTTTCACAAGTTTCTTCAACTTTACCAACTTGAGATCAAGTTTTACTTTCAGTTTCTTCACAAAGTATTTAGCTATGAATGAGTAACTTGCCCTTGCATTATCAAATGTTCTTCCACTAAATGCTCAGAATTAAGTGTCTTGACCATTATTCTTTCATTTGGGCCTTCCCTACTTACTAACATCACAAAAGGGCATCCATCGTCACATTTCAGCCTAATCCTAAGAGGTTCAAGTTCTAAGAGGTTCATTTTTCTTGAACCTTAGCTGTTTTCCCAATGCAACTGAGTATCTTGCTATGGATTTCCTAACCTCCTTTGCATTTACAAATCTCATTCCCAACTTGAACACATCAAGTTGTTTAGGGTCATATTTACAGCTCCTGCTTTTCCTTCTCACTACTTCATCTTGCTCCGAGTCACTTGAGTTTTGTATATCATAGGATCCATGGCCATTTGAGGAAAAGTACTCACTCTTATTAGACCATTCATCCTCACTATCTGAAGATTCTGTTGAATCATCAGCTGGTTGTTGTGATGTCTCAATATCAGCTTTCTTGGGTGGAAGTTGTCCTTTTGCAGCATTTTTTCTAAGTCTCTCAATTTCTTCAGCTCTTTCCTTCATTAATTGCTGTAAATCTTCACTCACTACTTCTTTTCCCATTCTCTTTTCTTTTCTTGCTCTTTGAATATTAAACTGCTCTTCAACTTCATCATAGGTGTGAATAGCCTGATCATGATGAAATTCCTCAAAAATATCATCTTCACGTAACTGCTCTTCAACTTCATCATAGGTGTGTCCAATGTCGTTTTCTCCTTTCGGAAGCTAAGAGAGAGTTTTTAGTTGAGGAAGTTTTTTATTCCTCTTTCAATTAGCTTAATTTTATTTTAACTTAATTTACTTTCTCTTTTTCACTTGAGCTGATTTTGGCGTTCATTTAATGGTCTAAGTTGCCATATCAACAACTTAACGGGTTTGAAATGGGGATAACAAAACGTTGTTAACAAAAGGGCCTATATGTGCCATGATAGAAAACATTAAGGAGTTAAGTGACAATAAAAAGTTTAGGGATTTTTATGCCATCTAACAAAAAGTTAAAGGCTTTTTTTTACCATTTTACCCAAATATATACACACATAAATATATAGTTAGATTTCCCGTTGGATTCAATTTTATACCTAATTTGGACCGCCTTTTATCCTTGGACGTGGCATCCTCTACTTCTTATTATTGATGTCTCCTTTTAATTTTCTTTAAGAAATAAAAAAAAAAAATAATTCGCTATGAGTGGTAGTTGGTGCATACTCTAAGATGATTATTTAATCTATTAATCTCCAGATACCTTATTGATAAACATATATTTGTATTTTTGGAGAAAAAAATATAACTCAGTTACTATAAAATGATGAATTTTCAAATTGCCAAAATTGGTTAAGTTAAATGAATTAGTTGGCTGGGCTTCTACTGAGAAATTATTAAGTGCATGTACATGTAGGATTGTGAACTCAATATTCACATGATAACACGTGGCATAATACTTGCATTCAATAGGTGAAATATCTAATATGTGTCAATATGAAATAAATGTATTGAAATTTTTACTCAATGAATGTAAATATTATGTTATGTGTTATCATGTAAATAATGAATTCACAATTTTACGGGATGCATATAGTACATCTAATAATTTCTCGCTCCTACTTAGTCAAGTTTTCCCGTTGTCTTTTTTGACTAGTGGAATACGATTATGTTGGTGGCTCAATAGTACCTTCCATTTAAAATTTTTTTTCTTTTCTGTTATGATAGACTTTGACACCTTGTATTCTCTAATTTATTCTAGGCATATTCCTAATTTGTTAGTATTATTATGTATTTAATCATCAATAGCACCAGCACATTTGTCCAATTGTTTAGGTTTTGCTTCTTTTATTTTGTCCTTTTTTTCTTTTTTCTCAAAATAAAAGGAGATGTTTCAGACTTCCATTATGTTTGTTATCAAAAAAGGAAAAGAAATTGAAGTGGCTTTGTTTGGTATAAAAAAAACTAAAAGTATGAAAATAAGGGTATTTTGGTCATAAAAAAGGTGTATTCCTTGTTATTTGGTGTTCATTTTATAAATTCCATCAAATTTAGTGAGATTTGGTCTAGTTATAACTAATTTCATGAAATTTAAAAATTAAAATTTCAAATGAATTTTGATTTAAATCAAACATAAAAAATTTAGAATTACAAATGAATTACATAAATTTTGTGGAATTCACTTACACCAAACACACTCTAAAAATTAATCAATTGAACACCATCTAATCTTCTTCACAAAATTGAAAAAAAAAATTATGCATATATATGTAGAAGGGATAACTCTGACAATATTGATAGATGGAGAATCTGTAAAATTCTCTCTCATTCCATGTATGGTAACTATTATAACTATAAATAAATATAATGATTGCCACTGATCTTTTGGGAAATTACAGACTGAAAATTTTGAAAAATGTAAGAATTTTGCAAAAGGCCTACAAATATGTAAGAATTTTATAATTAAAAAATCAAATTTTTTACAAATTTGAATACCCAAATTGGCGGCAGAGAAATCATCATTTCCTAATTCCAACCTTAATCTATATGTGCTAAATCTTCAAAGATTAGCACTACTTATTTACAGAATTTAGAACATGTACCTATTTTTAACTTTTCCACAACACGTAGCTTATCAAAATATGAACATAACCAAAATTATGGGAAAAAAAAAAAAAAAAAAATTCTGCAGCATGCAGCTGACTTCGGCCGATCCTGCTGATAGTTCCACAAACATAACCAAAATTTCAATGAAACAAACTGAAATGCATTTATGGCTACATGGTTTATGGAGAAGGATCATATAATAAAGACAGTAGAGATGATAACAAGTAAACTTATATATACATCTTGAGGCATCCATCTGTTTAGAGCAATAGGTTATACTCTCATCACATCGATAAACATTCCTCAGTAAAGAAAAAGACACTACGTATTAATTATTATATATTCTTTACTTATTTAGGTCGCTGCCATAGGCGAAACAGGTGAAACGAGCTGCAATGCACACACTTGAGAAGGCTGTAGTTCATGTTGCCCTTCCTGTTGCGGTTGTTGCTGTTGCCGTTCTCCTTGCCAAGACCAAACAATGTCCTTGAGTGCCGGTCTCATCTCTTGCTTCAACACCCTTTGATACTCCAGTGTATCTCCATTGGACTTTTTCATTTCCACCAAATGGAAACATGGTGTGATCTCGAAAATTTCTGCATCAATTCCCAGGAATCCTTTCCTCCCTTCCTTTGAGCCTTCTAGTTTCAATAAGCCTCCATCTTTCTTCTTTATTTTCAACCTCAATCTCTTGGCGATACTTTCAAGTTTTGATATGATGATTGCAGCAGGTTTGTTCGCTGTAAAACGCACTTCCTTCTTTTTTTCTCTCTCCTCGAACAAGCCAGACAAGTCAAATCCTGATGAATATGAGATGATATCAAAAGCATTCAAGTTACAAGGTTTTGTCAATTCTTGCTTGGACTCTGATACAGTGCAGCAGCTGCTTCCTTTAAAATCAAAAACAGCATCACAATCCACAGGAGCTGGCTCTTTCGTGTCTGTCTCAGCAATTCGAGTTCGTGGTTCCAGCCCTTTACGGAACCAAGAATTTTCCATTATTTTGGCCACGGATATCCTTGTACTAGGGTTTGGATCCAGGATCTTTGACAGAAGCTTCCGTACTTCAGGTGCAAACCAGTTGGGCGATTTGAACTCTGCCTTTCCAATTTTCCTATACATCTCCATCAGATTTACATCATGAAATGGGAGAGAACCAGCCAACAGTACAAATAAGATCACCCCACATGACCAAATATCAGCCTTTGATCCATCATACCCTTTTCTGTTTATCACTTCAGGAGCAACATAAGCAGGGGTCCCACAGGTTGTATGAAGCAACCCGTCTTGTCGCTTGGATTCAGCAAGTGCACTCAATCCAAAGTCTGAAACCTTTAGATTCCCATTCTCATCCAACAACAGGTTTTCTGGCTTCAAATCACGATGGTATACTCCTCTGCTGTGGCAATAATCAACTGCGCTAATTAGCTGTTGAAAATATTTTCTTGCAACATCCTCCTTTAGCTTTCCCTTGGCTACCTTGTTGAAGAGTTCACCACCTTTAACATATTCCATGACAAAGTAAATCTTCGTTTTTGTAGCCATTACCTCATAAAGCTCTACGACATTTGGATGTCTAGTAAGTCTCATAACAGAAATTTCTCGCTTAATCTGCTCAATCATGCCAACCTTCAAAGCCTTTTCTTTGTCAATAATCTTGATAGCCACACTCATGCCAGTCCGAAGATCCCTAGCATGATGGACCCTAGCAAAAGTTCCTTGGCCTAACAATTTTCCCATTTCATACTTCTGCATCAACACATTCCCTTTGGTTTCCATTTCAACCTACGAAATTCGTAATTCCTAAGCTGCTCTACCTTCTAATTCAATATATATGATATAGGAACTAAAAGCTCAACCATCTTCACACACATCATGCATCGACAAGGTATATACCCCAATATTAGGCACGCTGGACAATTGTGCACAGAACTCAAGTGGACTGCGAGTTAAACGTTGACTCTCATTAAGCATACACACACACAAGGGCCGCTCACATGGAGCTATAACCTTGTCAAACTCAGCAGAAAAGCTTCTGAATATCAAGCACATCTTTCAGCATTCCCTGTTATTTTGTATTTAGCTAGCGAGCACCGATGTCTGATGAAGATGGAAAAAACTAAGAAACTAGAACTTTTAGTAGATTGGAGGCAAAACGAAGAAGGCCAGCAAATGTCCACCTGAACAAAGTAGGGGGAAACAGGGAATAAGGATTAATAAAATTCAAAATTTCAGGAAAAAAATATCAGCAAGAAACACAAGTAATCCACATACAAACAACCTAATTTCAATGTTTATTGGATTAAAATAAGGGAAAAGTTAGTAAAAAGAGCAAGAAATCATATCAAAATTTGGTAAAAAAAACCACAAAAAAAAAAAAACAGAAACAGAACTCTTCCTTAGGCCAATCTTATTGATATAATTTGGAATTGCATAGTTTTCAATTTTATTAACATGAGCAGATGAAATCAACAAGAACAAAAAAAGAAACCGTAAATGTTTCAAGAAATTAACAAGAATTATTACACTATCAAAATCAATTACACATTTTATGGAAAGCTGGAAATTTCACAGGACAAAAAACAAATAATGAAAGAACAGCCGTGCATAAAACAACAAACAAAGTTTATTAACAAAAAAAAAACATATATAATTAAACAACTTTCTGTCTGCCCAAACATAAAATGAAATTAAAAAACAACAATAATAATAATTAAAGAAAAAGATTGAACTTTATCATAAAAAGAAACATATATTGAAATTACATTAACATAAAAAGGGAAAAAAAAAAAACCATATCACGAAACAACATCAACAGAAAGAAATCTTCAAAGGGTATTTACTTAAATGTGTTAATTTTGTATTCCTAACAGCAACAACTTGTTAAAGCCAAGAAAAAGGTTCATTCTTTAGCCATGCAAATCTGGTAACATATTTCTCGAAGACAAATAAATATAAAATGATATTAATAAAAAAAATTGAATTACCTGTATAAAATGGTGGAGAAGAAGGGTTTTTTTTTTTTTTAAAAGGAAAAGAGAATGAGAGGAAGGCTGTGTTTTGTACAGAAGAAAGAGAGAGATGAAATCTAATTATTCTTAAGGAAGACTCAAATTTTTGTTTTTTTTAAGAAGAACCTCACTTCTCTCTTCTTTTTATTTATATACACATGCAGCAGCTGCTGTATACAACTATTTATTCATTGGCTGATTAATTAATTCATTAATACACTTTCTCTGTAGTAATTTCATTTTTTTGAACTTTTTTTTTGTTTTTTCACTATATTTAAAAAATTGACATTCTGCCATTATTTAAAAAACGTTTTCTAACAATTTCAAAAAAAGGGGAAAAAAATACTGACTGTTATCTATTGTTTAATGGTTTTTCTATATTTATCCTTATATTTATTAATAGAAAACGAGCAATAAATATATCTTTCTAAATACTAAATTGAAAAATAAGGATGCCTATAAATGGAGCAATAGCAAAAAAAAAAATACACATATTGTGTTTATCACCATTGGATGATTTTCAACACTTTCATCCAATGATAATAAACACAAAATAAAAATAAATTAGGCATAAGTCACTGTGGAAAATACCATATATATATATATATATATATATATATTTTTTTTTTTTTTGATAGGTGTTTCCCGACAGTTGTATCCTAGCCCCTGTTTAACAGTTGATCAGACTAATTCACTGCCCCAACACGGGAAGCCCAATGTTATATCTGACATCCATGAGTTCGCACAGCATCCAACTCACACGGCGTGCGGATCGAACCTGCGATTTGGGAGCAGCCAAAAAGGCCTTTGATCGACTCAACTATATATATATTAAAAAAAAGTTTAAGTATATATTTAAATAATATTCTATGCGAACGGTTGATTATAATGAATTTTAGGTGAGTCTTATCATGATATACTTATGAATATATAACGACAAAATAGGAATACCAATTCTTTTTTCAATTCAAGAAACAAACACCAACCTCTGGTCTTTGTAAGAAACTTCTCCATCTTATAATTCTATAGTCCACTAAGATGTTTTTATGTCCTAGAATTATAGTTTACTTATCATGTGAAGAATGTAATTTTATCCCCTAAAACAAATAGGGTAAACCTCTCTAAATTAATACGATTTATGACATAAGAATAAATTAATTAATAAAATTTATTAATTTAGTTATATATATATATATATATATTATGTATTTTTTTAGTATGAAAGTCTCAATAAATTTAATATTTATTTTCAATGAGAAACATGATCAGAATCAGAAGTATGTCTTTAAAGTTAAAAATCAACTTAAACTTTATTTGAAATACTAAAGTTTGTGTTTATTTACAGAAAATTATTCTAGTTTTCTAGAAAAATTTTCAAATGAAAATGAAAAAAAAAAGTTTTATGTTTATTTTGACTGTTTTTATAAATTTTCACATAAAAAATGTTTTCACAATTTTCACATTTTTCAAAAAAAAGTGAAAACAAGTTTTTTTTGTTGTTTTTTAAGTTTTAACAAGTTTCTGTTGTTTTCTAAGTTTTCTTTATTAAATACTCTAAATGAAAACTCATTGTTTTCATTTGAAAACACAAGGCAAGTAAACATGTTTTTCAAATTTTTCAAGAAAATGAAAATTTAAAAATGAAAACAACAAATAGTTTTCTATAAGTAAATACAACTTCTAAGCATATTTCCAAGAAAAAAAATTCAAAATGTGAAATACTAAAAGTTGTATGTTGAAATTATAAAGCTTAATGTCAATACTAGTTGGTGAAATTATAATGAAAATCCTTGCATGTCACCAAAAAAAAATATTATTTTTTTAATGTATTTCACTTATTGATCTTTCAGGTACAAAACATGTTAGAGTTCGTGAGGTACATAAAAACATACAATTTAAGATAAAAATTACTGGAAAAGAAACAAAATACTTTAGGTAGATGGTTTTACAGAGAACATTAATTATGATATATAATATTTTAGATTTTTAAGGAACATGAATTCTATAAATTAATATTTATACATACGGTGTATTATATTTTGTATTAAATAATAGATATTAAAATTTTTAAATTATACTATTTCCGTTCCAAATTAGTTACCTAATTTGATAAATTCACAAAGATTAAAAAAAAAAGCAATAAATCTTTTTTATTTTTTTCAATTTTACCCTTTGATTGGTGAAAGAAAAATGCATTGGAATTTTCACAAGTATCATTAATAAAGGTAAATTAGGAAGATTGTATGTAAAAAAATTAAAACTTAGCAACTAATTTGAGACAGAAAAACTGAGTCAAATCAAACAACTTTCTTGGGACGGAGGGAGTATATATTAAACGGGCGGTAGATTATTTTTTTTATTAAATGACAGGAGGTTATTAATTTATAGAGTATTAATGTAGAGAGGTTGAACTATAATTATATATATTATCTATAATGTTCATAATCAATAAAATTAATCATTAAGTCAACTCTTTTAGAAAGATTAAGTAATTTGTTGTTT
>CANYLF013779411.1:0-10147 GCA_948193215.1 Bocquillonia castaneifolia
AAAAAATTCGGAATGCTTTTCCTAATTTCTAATTATATGTATACGGCCCTTAAAGAATTCTATTTTAATATGGTTATCAGGAGCCTTCTATTATAATAGCTTCATAACTTATTTTATTTCTTTTGCCTTTTGGTAATAATATAGTAGTCCACTTCCAAGATTTTCTTTAGATTTCATGTAGCTACAAATTCTGTTTTTATCTTTGTCTTTTTTGAGTAATGTTAACCTACACCCGGTTTATTGCATCCAACGGTTAGATGAGATCCGGTTTATTGCACTCATCGGTTAGATAAGTGTAATGTACTTGTTAGTTTTTTACACTTGGGTAAATGAGGTTTAAAAATTAATTCATATCCAACCTTGGGTATAATACACCTGAAATAGGCAAGAAAAAGTCCTTGTTTTTTTTGCCAACAGTTTTTTTTCTTTTTTTGCCAACATTTATAAGAACACTACAACTCTTAAAGTTACATAAATAATGATATTTTGTTTAAATTTTATTCTATAGTTCTAATTTTAAAATATTATAAAAGAAATTTTTAAATTTCAAAAATAGGAATTATCATAGTCAAACAGGTTATATTTGCAATGTTGCAAAAATCTATTTATCTTTAATAAGAAAAACATCAGATTTGAAGTTTGAATAATGCAGTTTATATTATATTATTAGTCTTTATTTCTCAGTTTGAGTTGCTTAAAATAAAATGAATAAACCACCAAAAGAAATGCCATCTAATATCCATGCAGTGAAATTTTAACATCGAAAGAATCATAGTTATCAACTTAAACATGAAAAGGTAAATATTAAGAAAAAAAAATAAAGCAGTCATAAACATGAAGATTTCATATAAATGCTAATGAATCCCTAAATAGAAATTACACCAATCGTATGTACAAATTGTTTATTTCTCACATTTTTACCAGTGTATAGAAATCAAATTTTCATTCAGATAAAAAAATAACAAAAGAAAAAAAACAAGTCTTCACAATCATGCATGTCAAGAGAAGCTAGCATGACATTTTCAGGACAAAAATAAATATATCAACTTGAGTCAGGAAATTGAAGAACAGGGAAAACAGAACCTCCCCACTACTGCTGCTACTATTATCTGTGTATGGTTGTCAATATCAAAAAGTGTAGATTAGGCTGTGTTTAAACTTAGCTAAGTTATCGAGTGTGAATTAAAGAGAACTTTCATCAGGCCTTCAACTCCTTGATCCTACTCCTGCTGCTACAGGTTCTCGTCCTCTGATTTCACCGGGGAAGTCTTCTTTTCCAGTATATGCTTGCATACCCTGAAATCCATTACAAAGAAAACGGTCACGACACTCCAATAAGACTATCCATATTTATTCGATATAAATGCTATAAAATGTAATATTTAGTATAAATTTTTAATTTTTATTCCAATGCACAAAGTCAAGTGTGATTTACTTCTGAAACACAAGATATCCTTATCAGATAAAGGTGGCCAATCCAACAATATATGTTTCCCAACCCATATGCAAAATTTACTGATACCTATTTGAATCAGAATGATCAACAAGTTGTGCAGAGAATAGATATTCTAGAATGGAATTGCGAAAACAAAATCCTAGACATTCAAAATACAAATAAGCATAGAAAGAGTAGTACGATTTCAGATCCTCAGTCCTGGTCTTAATGTCATTTGACCACAACGCGGGGTCAATGTTCTTAGGTAAGGAATCTTGTAGTTGGATTCCCTCTCGCAGCCACTGTTCTGCTTTATTGCACTCATTATTGATCTGAAAAAGTGCCACAATTTGTCATATAAAATAGTTAAAACATCAATTATAGCTCATATCATTTCAGCAACCATACCAATTCCCTATCCTCAGCTGAAAGAGAATTAACAGCCGTTCGATAATCCATGATACAACTTAACAGTTCTTGTGTAGCTTGTGATCTTGCTTCTTCATCTTTATATCGATTTTCAATGGGATCCACCAACTATTTAGAATAGGTGAGAAGAAAATGTCAGTGAAGGACAACCAAAAATAGAATGCTAAATCTGAGTTGCAGAGAAATGATGGATACCTCCTTTAGATCCTTCATTTTTGAGATATAAGCATTCTCAGTTTCATCATCACCGTCTTCATAAAGCCACTCTTCTGTCTCCTGTAAGCTCCTAGAAATCCTTTCTCTCTCTTGATCATTGGCAAAGCTCCGATATGTATTGAAAAGCTATCACAGAACATCAGTATTTCCTAAATTAATCCAGAATGATATGGACAAAAACAATAGGAATTGTGAAATAGAAGCCTTCTTAAGATTTAGCAGGGATATGGGTATCCCATTTGTTTTGTCCCATTCTTCATTCATCTAAAAAGATGTCATTTTTTTTTGTGAAGGCAAATCACTTGATCAATCACAGGCCAAAAACTCGACACCAAGATTATCACATTGGTACATAAGTTGAAGTTCTGGGGATAAGGACCATGTAATTTAAAAAAATGAGCTGAAAATGGTCCACACGATATAAGCCATATAAACATCTGTGTTCATCTTCTTAAAATGTCAAAAGATCATACACTCTGTGTCAAACAGATGCAGCAGAAATGCAGTGGTCTCAAAAAAACACATGCTGGCAATAAATGAACCTGATCATCACAGGATTACTGTGATTACGCCCTATAAAATATAACAACATCATGGTATATTTTGATGAGGGGACCATTAAGTAAAAAATTTGAGTATCTACCTTGTTGCGCATCTCATAAACATAAGACTCTAAGGCATTCTTTTGGTCTTTAGCTTGTTCGACAATTCTGTCTTGTTGAGCCAACTGAAGTTCCTTGTCTTTAGCTTCTGAAAGCTCAGCCTCAGTCAATCCACCATATACATTCTCACTAAATGGTATGTCATGCCTCAGGCTGCCTTCATTTCTTGTCATGTCACTAGCCTTAAGAAAAAGAATGGAGCAAATATAAATTTGGAGTATGCCCAGGCCTATGCATTTAGACAAAGGAAACTAAAGAGAGCACAAGATGTAATAAAAATTTCAAATAGTCAAATGATATTGTTGAACTCTCTCCCAGATTAAGCTTTAGTTAGACATGCTTCAATAAAATCAAAACCTCCTTCACCAAGCTGTCAAGAGCATGATTACTTGATACTCCGTGCTATTCTGAGGGAGGAACATGTGTATCCATATCATTCTCATGGAGTGTTTCATAAATATTGAAGTTATCCTTGTGCACTAACTTCCAGAATGAAGTTTTTAAATCCATATAGAACATAAAGCAAACAAAAGAAGAAGGGTTTCTTATCACACATCTAAATCAAGATGGAAAAAGCCAATAAATGAAACTTCCTGGTCCCTTGGAATGAAAATAGAGGCAACCAAAAGTATCAGAACATGATCTCTAGATACATGCAAGTTAAGGCATAGTTTATGAGGAACTAACTGAAGCATCTGATAATCTGACATGAATTGGCACATCACCCTCATCAACGTTTGCAGAGTCAATATCCATTTTGTCCATTTCTGAATGTGCATTGGCCCTTCTAACAGGATCATCTGTCTGGTCAACCACCAACTGAAGCCATAACAAAATTTAAACTATAAAAGAAATTCTTCAAAGAAAGATCAAGCTAATAAGAAAACCTAATAGAAAAGGAGTTCATATTTACCATAGCTGATTCAACAATGACAATGCCATGAAGGTTCAACTGAACATTAATTTTAATCCTTGCCTTTCCAGTACAGGGGCTTGGAAGTGGACCAATCTGCATAAAGTAATTTAGAATGAACTCAAAAGACAAGTAGTCTGATGCAGAAGACATGTTTATTCCTATGAGAAGTCCAACAAAAGTTTACATGATAGTTGTGCATTGCCAGTCTCTAATGTAAACAAATTGCATGTTCCACAATCATTTATGAGCCCCTTCATCATTGTAGTCTAATAGAATCATCCCACAAAACAAATTTACATTATATTATATAAGCAATGCCTTATATTCTAGTTAACAATGATGCATGCCATATTAAACGATTGTCTTTCCAGAATCCTGCTGCCAATGGTTATCCATCATAGACAGTTGTTTGTTCCATCAATTTAGTGGTCGTCTTGTAAAAGATCCCAGGTCAAATATCCTTCTAATGGCTTATTCTCACTTGTATGATATGCCAAAACCAAAGACAAGAGATGAAGTTGGTGTTTGAAATCATGCTAGTTTACTGATATTGAAGTGTTTGTTGCATCTCCTTTATGAAATATATATGTTATCTGTGTACACATTCCATGTATAAATTGCAAAATGAGAGATGACTCCCATACTAACTGGTCTAGAAGTTGATGACTATGCTCATCAGTTCCTGGTCATTAATAACAAGTTCTTGTCTATTCTGAACATACCTATACACCTATATTCCTACATCTTTAATCCACTCATGCCCAGTATTTGTCCATATTTATGTTCCAGTTTTTCATCCTTAGTGATGATTTTGTAAATGGTCAATATGATTCTGATACAGCAAGGGTACTGCCAACCACCAGGGAAAACTGCTTGAATATCACATATCACTGTACTCAACACCTGGACATGGACCTGAGTAATCAGACCATGTAATACCAGGCATTCACACTCAAGTTCCAACATTTACTAGCTTCCTCGTGCATGAGCTAACCGACTCTAATTATGTCCGACTTATTAAGTTCAAGAATCAGATATCTATAACTGAAATGAGACTTCTAAAGTGCTATATTGTGTATTTAAACCTTCATAACAGACCTGTTGTAACTTGTACTAAGAAACATGAAAAACAGTATCAAATGTCAGTCAGTCAGTGTGACCTATGCTATCTGTAATAATTCATCATGTATCTTGAGACAACCATAAAAGAAGCCACTCATTGGAATCAACAAAAGAAAGAAGCCATTCACTGGAAATCAACAAACCAAAAAAAACTGAAGAGGAAGGAAAAATATGAAGGGATAAGGCGAGAAACAAATTTAGTACACTTACTGCGAAAGAACTAATTTTTGAAGATACACCAGGGGGCAGTTCGTTCAGATTGGGATAGGATGCTTCCAAATAAAATGAACTACTCCGTTGGAGTGTCAAAATTTTGCTACTTGGAATGGATTGACCTTTTGAAAACACAATTCCATCTGGTCCAGTGCCAACTGGGCCTTCATCTGACAAGAATCCAATTGAGAAAGGAAAAGCATCTTGAACCTGCACAAGAAATGAACTTCAATTACATATTTGTAAGTTAGAATGCAGCAACAATTAGAAAAAATGACCCAATGTCACAAAATGTCCATCTGGTTGTTTTACATTTACGTGTGTCAGTAATAATACCCAAAGAGAGAGAAAGAGATGTCCAATGTTTGTGATTACAACAAAAGGAAAGTGTTAATCATAACATGATGACAAGCTCTACAAATAAATAAAGCTAGCAACATGGACAGAGCATCTGCAAATAATTACAATCATTACCCAATAAGTTGCTTAAAGCTTCGCAGAGTTGAATTGACCAATTTGCAATGGCATTTAGTCAATTATCAACATTTTACTTGAGATAAAGTAAATCACATTAGCATAAGCAAATAACTACCATGAGAAAATTGAACAAAACAATATCTATTCTGCACTAGCAAAGCGAAGCAACAAAGAATACAATATTTGACAGGACAATATATCAATAACTCATAGATACAGACCTCATAGTCTCTCACTCGAAAAACTGGACTAAGCATAGCACACTGGAGGGCACACCCACGGGCCACACATTCACTTGCATTCAATTTCCGACTGGATTCTCTCCCGAACAGAAAAGATAACAACTTGGTAATAGCCGGTATTCTAGAACCTGAGCCAACAAGCTCAATGGAATCAATCTTTCCCTCTGATATTCCTGACTCAGCTAATGCTTTTTTGCAAGGAATGGAAATCCTCTTCAATAAATCTGAAGCTAGCCTCTCAAATTCCTCCCTCTTAATAAAACCTTTAACATCTTTCTCATCCATCAAGCACTCAATATTAAGTGGTGCCTCAGCATTTGCACTCAAAACCTTCTTCAACTTCTCACATGCTGCCCTTAGCCTTATGCATGCTCTAACATTAGAATAAACATCTATTTTATAATGCTCCTTAAATTGTGCTGCAAAATAATTAAACAAAACCTCATCAAAGTCCCTTCCTCCCAAGCTGCTATCAAAAGCATGTGAAAGGATCGTCATATGCCCAGCCTCAAATGATGCAATGGATACTTGCATATCACAATGTCCGATATCAACAAATGCAACATATGATGTTCCTGACTTTGAGAAATCTGTTTTGTATATCCCATAACTTAGTGCTGTTGCAGTACAGTCGTGCATCAATCTCAAAGGCTTCAAACCAGCAATTCTTGCAGCACTCAAGTAAGCCCGTCTCTGCAAGTCTGTGAAATATGATGGTATCCCGATCACACAATCTGTAACTGGGGTCTCCAAATTTTTCTCCGTTGTTTCTTTCAAATGTGAAAAGAGCATTGCCATGATCTGAACTGGAGTGAATGTGTGTGTCTCACCCATATATTTCAAGTGAATCAAAATGCCACCGTCCCTCCCAACAGAAGTTTCAAAAGGTAACCTTTTCAGGTCATTTTGAACATCAGGATCTGCAAAATTCCTGCCAATCAATCTTTTAACTTGAGATATAGTGGATTTCGGGTTCATTGTTGCAGAAGCAGCACCAGCAGACCCAAGAAATCGCTGTTTCTCCCCAAAACACACCACAGCCGGAGTCTCACGTTTTGACTCATCATTCAGCAACACGTCAATACCCCGTTGTTTCACAGCGGCAATGACACAGTTCTCATTACCAATATCAAACCCAACTACACTCATTTCAGTTCACTAATAACATATAACCAAACAAAAACAATCACACTACAATCCCCCAGAAAGTAAAGAACCTCAAACAAACCCACTTATTATATCAGAACCCCTCACTTTTCACTGCAGAAAGCTACAAAGAGAAAAAAAAAAAAACAAAATTAAAATTAACACACATAAAATTGTAATAAATTGAAAAATATAATCAGCACTAATTCTCAAATATCTCACAAAGCATAATAAAGATAAAGAAAAAAATGTCACAATTTGATGTTCAATTCACAATGATCCAAGCACATAGATAAAAATAAGACAGACAAAAGTTGACCCGTGTTGCAAGGATTTGGAACAAAAATGAGAAGACCCAGAAGGTCAAAATTTTAACTTTCTTCCATATTTCCGTCATTTTCTCAGCAACCAATCAGAAAAGAAAGAAATTCAAAAAAAAAAAAACCCATCAACAAATTATATTAAAAGCAATTAAAAAAAAGTCCAATGAAGCAAAAACCTGTGAGAGATAGATTGATGATAGAAGGGCGTCAGAGAGTTAGAACAATGAGCCCTAGAAATTGAGTTGAAAATTAAAACCGAAAAGCGAAGAATGGGAGAAATTCTCCTATTTTTATTTGTTTACCGCTACGTTGTAATAATAATTCATGTATAAAATGACTTGAATGGCTTAAAATAATGGATTTTTTTAGTATTATTTTGAGTAGAAAAAGTTATAGAGTTTAATAGAATTACAACTTTTTTAAATAACATTAGACTTAACAGATGTATTATGTTCAAAAAAAAAATTAATGTATTATTTAAATTACTGTATAAATATTATGATTATCAGACATTTTTATAACGATCTATGATAACTCGGTTTTAGTTTATCAACTAAAAGCAGGGATGGCTTCCAAAAAAAATGGGATGGTAATTGGATGGGTTTTTTCGGATATATGTTATTATTCACTCTGAATAAAATGGATTCGGATAGTTTTTTATCAGATTTAGAATGGATATAGATTTTAATTTTACTATCCAAACCGAATTTAGATTTCAGCCTTTGATATTCATTATCCGAATCCAATTCTATTATGGGATTCAGATAGATGATATCCGCATTCGGTATTAGATATCCGGTTATTTAAATGGATAATGGATATATGATACCCATTTACATGCTTATTTAGAAAAAAATAAAAATATTTTCAATTAAAAAATTTAATTTTTTCTATTAATCAGAGATCGAAAGCGGATTCGGATATTCACGGATATATTTATTCAGATTCGGGACGGATACAGATATTTCCTAACTGGGTTTAGGACGTATTCGAATAGTTGTATAGTTAAACGGATATGGATTCAGATATTGCTTATTAGGAGGATATTCGATCCGTTACTATCCCTACTTAAAAGTGTTTAAAATCATCTAACAGTGATAAACGCTCCCTTCGTCCTATTTTAGAAGACCAATTTCACATTTTCTCATGCCCCGTCTAAGAAGACTCATTTGCATTTTTAATGTACTTTTTAGCTCAATCTTTCATTTTTACCGTCTTACAATTCTAAAAAGATATTTTATTATTTTTAACATAATTTACAAGGCATTCATTAATAGGGCAAATAAGGAAAAAATAATATGCATTTATCTCTTCTTAATATATGAGAAAAGTAAAATGGTTCTTCTAAAATGGGACGGAGGTAGTACCAAATAGGAATAAAGTAGTAAAAGAGTAAGTCATTGCAGTTTGCACTCATCTAGTATTTGTTTTATCCTTAACATATATAAAAGTGGGAAGGGGTGCAACAGGCAAATTGACCCAATTACCCTAATTAGTTTATTGAAAGGTTTTAATGAGGGTTTATATAGTCATTTAATAATTATTTTAATTAATTAATAGTAAATATGGAATTCCTTAACCAATTAGAATTGGGATATATTTATTTATTAATAAAAATAAAATCCTTAGCCAATTAGGATTTAAAAATATTCATCATTAAAATTTCAAATATATATTAAACACATAATTAATAATTGAAAAAATATAAAAATCCATATAATATATGGATTGAGTTAAAGTTAATGATAAAATTATAAATTATTGAAATTATAAATATCTATTATTAGGATTAAAATATATAAAATTATATATTTATTGAAATTTCACTTTACTATACGAATTAATTTTAGATTTATATTAATCATTTATGTTTTTCTAAGAAATTTAGATTTTTAGCATCAAATTCGCAGTCTAACAGTGTAGCAACTTTAATGGGCCATAACTTGTGCTAGAGAACTCAGAATTGGGTGATTCAAAAGCATAAATTCAAGCGAAAATCGAGATTTACAACTTTCGTGAAGAAGTCATGTCCGTTTGGTGACTATATGTAACACCTTTAAAAAAATATAATAAAAATATTTTGGAGAATTTAAAAATATTATTCAAAAGAAAATTCTTACAATTTGGTCCGGATGTAATTGTAAGAAAATTTCTATAAAGATTAAGTTGTAATTTTATAAAATATCTAAAGATTAATATAGTAATTAACCATAAACATCATCATCATCTTTATTAATAATAATAATATTAATATTAATAATAATAATATTTTTATTTTTATTATTATTATTATTATAATACATCATCATCAATTTATTATTATTATTATTATTATTAGGAAGAGAAGAGAAGGGGGGAGAACCCCATCTTCTTCTTCTTCTTCATAAAAAAAAACTCACTAAAATTTCTAACTTTCATAACTCTCACATATAGTGTTAGAATCAAATGATTCTAGTGTCTATAGATTCCTTGTCTCTCAACCTTCATTTTAAGTGATCAATTGATGGGGTTTTACCGGGTAGAATTTGCAGATCTGAGGTAAGAAATTCTAAACAGATTTTCTCAATTTCTATTAAATCTGTTTATTGTTTTATTAAACTGATTATATATCTGTAATCTAGAGCTTAAGAGGAGTCTGATGGTGTTTTCAGAATTAATTCTGACACCATCTATATCGGTGACTTGGTAGGCCCCACGAGTACTGTAGCAGTATTGTTCACATATACGGTATTGTTTCACATATACGGTACTGTTCATTTGACTAGATATGTTATTGGACTCAATTTTCGTGCTGATTTCAATTGTGCAATTGAAATCTACAAATTATTTTTCGGTAATCTTTAGAAGCTTTTTTATATATAATTTTAGTGATGTTTTTAAATAAATAATTTGAATAATAATCGTGTTCTAAAAATTAGTAAAAATTATGTTAATTCGTATAGGTTTTAGATAAAGAGCATCGAAAT
>CANYLF013779484.1:0-11970 GCA_948193215.1 Bocquillonia castaneifolia
TTCCATAAAATTTGAAACCGTAGCAACAAGAATCAGCTCAAAATCATCTATATAAATAAAGTTATGAGTTTTGTAATACAGCTACTCTTAATCCCGTATAAACAGAGTAGTCCAACGTTTGAGCTTCAAAACCCATACAAATGGATGAATTAAATTTTGAAATTTTACATGGTTGTAAAGTAAATCCCAAGCTTTCCATGGACATAAAATTTGTCCAATTTGGACTTGTATAACTCAAGTTATGATCAAAATACGGAGGCTATTTTTCAGAGTATAAAACAGAATTTTATACTTTGAATAAATTCATGTATCAATTTAAAAATAATATTATTTTCACAAAATTAATAGATGATTCATACTTAATAAAGTCTTAATAACATGATTATAACTTAAAATCATATTTTCCCCAATTTGTTTTACATGAACCCTAATAGTTAAAATACAACTAAAGAGTAATACTCACCTTATTCAAGCTTCTAAACCTTCAATTATTGTTTACTTAGTTTTCCTCTTCAATCTTAAGCCTTAAACCAAAATTTTGGTTAGATTTTGATATGGATGAGTAAGGGAGTGGAAGGTAGAAGAAAAGGGAGAAGAAAATGAAGAAGAAAAGAAAACTGATGAAGAGATAAGAAGAAAGGAGATGAGAAGGGAAGTTATGGGTGTGATATGTCTCCACAATTAGTTTATCTTATTATCATCCTCATCCTCGTCATCATCATCATCATCATCTTATATCACTCTCTACAAGGCCTCACTAAGATTCTACTACACGAATAACTCCTCCAACTTTTCCTACAATTAAATCCTCACTCTACTCTAACTTGCATAAACTTTACTACACATAATATTCTTCTACCACATAATATTATGCAATGTATTACACATAAATATAATGCACATGATATGATTTATGATGTGACAATGTATAATTAATTAATTAATATTTATTTATTTATTTATTATTTTTATTATATATATTTTTTTTTTTCGGTTGTGGCAAGGTAGGCTCTGATATCAAATTGAAAGAAATTAGGGCAAAGCCTTCTTTGATTCTATTCACTAATTAGTGTATTGAATAATTCTATATAGATATATAGTCATATAAGCCTACGATTATGAACATTTACAGTAATTAAGGAATCAAATATTACAATCCAGTAAATCAAGGAAGTAATCCCTAAGATTATGAAGAGAATATATATATATATATATATATAGACACACACACACACGTATAGGAATGTATATATGTATACACACACACACACACACACACACACACACACACATGTACGTACGTATATGTATATATGTAGGCATATCACTAAGCCTATAAAGAAATACAAGTATGATCACTATCACCATTTATATATATTCAATACACAAAATATTCACATGTACATGTCATGACTATGTCAAATGCTTAATGCTCCATTAGCTCATCTTACTATGAAAAAAAAATAACTCTGCGTATGTGACTCAATTGCAATCTGCTACAACTGTTGAAATAATGTCAAGAGGGTGTGCTAGAGACTCAATAAAAAAATAACTCAATTTAAACTATAATAACGTATATATTTATAATCACTTAATTGAGGCACACACAAAACAAAAGTAGTTCAATCTCTAGTTCACCCAAATTTATAGTATAACGATTTCAACACTTTCATAACTTACTTCCAATCAATTTACAAGCTTGCAATTACTATCGCAATCACATTTTCAATTTCACATTTCACACACACACACATACATATGGGAAAAGGTACAAAAATGCCGCTAATGTTGGCCTCCAGGTGTAGATTCAACAACCTTTTTTTGGAATAAATATATGGTGTTTCATACTTTTCTATCTCACTTAACCCACTTCGTCCCAAAAAAATTAACAAATAAATTTTTTGTTTGTTTAGGACTAATCAATCGACATTATTTTGCCAAGCATTGAAATAAAAAAGGTATGTGAGAATTATCTGTTGAGTCTCCATCATTATCCATCACTACAAGAAAATGGCAAATTCACGATGGGCATTTGCAATGGACTGATTTTTTGTCATAAAAAAATTCAAATTTATGATGGACTAGACGTAAAACTGTGACAGAAACCTTAATAAAATGAAATTTGTGATGGCTTATGTATATCTGGTACAAATGTGGTTGCAAAATTATAGCGGGAATTCGTGCCAAAAATTTGCAACGAAATTTTAATTGGCACTAAGAGTCTGTGACCGATTGTTAACACTTAATTTTTGGATGCAGGAATGTGGATGTGGCTCAGAGACCTAATGATGATAGCTAATGCATTAATTAGCGTGATTTGAATGATGTTAGCTCCTTGCTAATCACACAATTGGTTTTTGAAATGTTTTGAAACTCGAAAAACCTGTTTTAAGCCAAAAATAGCCTGTTTTAGCACTAATCATAGAATTTTCAGACAGTTTTGGTCATAACTTTTTATACAAGCCTCAAAATGGTCTGATTCTTAAAATGTAGGTAGATTGGGTCATTCTGCACATTTTTGTCTCCAATATGTTTTTCAGTTTTGGGCCTTTAAAGTGCTTTAAAAGGACCAAACATCATGCAAGGCATCTCAACGTCACTTGGAGTGACATTGGCCCTTCTCAACTTCACTTCAAGTGACGTGGGTGTCCTTCAGCAGCCAAAATGACACTTTCAAGCTATTTTTCAAATTCAAATCAATTGGATGAAGATAGGCTTTGTTTTCACTCAACATTTGAATTCAAAATAAGATAGAAAGTTGTTTCCACCATCTAGTTATCTTTATCTTTGATTTAAACTTCAAAATCATTTCATTTTTAAATGTTAAAAGCTTTTTATCTCTCACCCATGGTGAAGATTATCTACAACAGCCTAGTCAAATGAATTTGACTCTCCCATGACCTGAGAATATAGTCAGATTCGAATGGTTAATCCCCAAGAATGGGTAATCACCAATTCAAATTCAAATGGAAATAAAGATTCATGAGATGAAGCTTATCTTCTCCAAATCTTTGGCTATAAAAGGTACATCTTTTTCTTCTTAAAGAGGATTGGCTGGTGATTTTACAAAAAATTAACTAAGATTTAATTAATTAACTAAGATTCACAAAGCTAAAAAAAAAGATATCTTAAACTTAGAAGATCTAGGTTTTGCTTTGCATTTGGATTTCCTGAGTTCTTGAAAAGAACACATCCCCTCCTCTTCGTTTCATCATCATTCAAAGCTCCCTGAGGGCACTTAAGCCGAGTTCTTGTCATCTCCAGGTAAGTTTTCTGATCTTATTTTTGTGTTTTAATCATACAAGCCATGGACATTGTAATATGAAATATGTTCTTGCATTTTGAATGAGCATTTGATTGCTAAATATGGATTTTAATTTGTTTCCATAAATGAAATAAATGCTTGTAAACATATTCTATATATATATTCATGTTACTAATATTTTATGTAGCGCTGGAACGATTCCAGGTAAGATCTAAATTGATTTGGTGTTCATATGAATTTTCTATGTCCTTTTTGTGTTATTTTGCTTATGAAAATTGCATCTTTTTGCGTAAATCCATGATTAAATGTAATATATTGCATGCTTATGTATTTTTGGAGTTAATTCTTAGTTTATAGGACTTAAAACATCCATTTTTGCCATTCGGGTCATCTTTGCATTGCATTTTTCTACATTTTCTGTGTTTTTTCCTAGACCTGGGGATGAAGTGATGTTACGTCACTTGGAGTGACGTTGGCCCCTTCCAACATCACTTGGAGTGACGTTGGATACTCTGGAGTGATGTTGGTCCCTATTTGGCTTTAAATATTCATTTTCACGTAAAATTAAGTAACGAGGTAAGCTTTTAAACTTTCTGGGGTAATTTTAGTACATTATAATGCATGAAAATAGATTGATAATGCTCATTTGGTAATAAAATAGGTTAAAATAAGTTAGAAATCTAGGTTGTGTTGTTTGTTGATATTCTGTGTTTAATCACCTTTTTACATGTAAATTGACTTTTAATCATAATTGGTAAATCTTGTAAAATCAATCATTGTTTGTTAAAAATTAGAAACTAACCCTTTAAATGTATTATATTAGTAAAATATAGGATTTTGGTTGTTTATTGCTTTCCATATAATTGCCAAAGATGAAATGAAGGTTGGAATAACTCTAAAAATGGCTTGTAAAGAATCACACTCTAGGAATACGGTAGTATGATCCCATAATTTTCTGAGGTCAAAATGTCTTTGCATTCTTAGAGGAATCTAGATGCACACTATATAAGACATTCCCAATGCTGGTTCGGGTGGTGACTCCATTATTAGCTTCCATACGCTAAACGAGCTGTGTTGTAGTCATCCGTCAGGCTGGGATTATTGTGGAAACCCCTCTTTATATACACCAATTTTTTGTTGCAAATTTTGTGATGGAATCAAAAATTAGACACAAAATCTCGGTGGGAAAATATGTTTAAAAGTAAGCGTATTTGTGATAGACTAATTTCAAATTACAACGGCTATGAAATATATAAAACCTAAAGCTCCTTCTCCTTTCTTTCTTCTTTCCTTCTTCTCTTCTCTTCTACACTGCGTAGCCCATTCTCCCTACCGGACACTAAAATGCATGGCCACCGCCTCTTAAACTGCCAACACTACCTTCCACCACCTCTAGCCGCCGCTACCACTAGCTGGGAAGATGCTGTCATTCTTCCTCGTTATATTCTCCATCTTTGACGGCTCCGACGTGATCTCCTCCACCTGCTTGTCGTCGTCCGGCCGCACCGAACAAATAAGTAATTTTTTTAAATTTGTTTTTAAATATAAATATATAAATTGTTATTTATTATATTAATGTCAGATTTTTATTTTAGTTAGTATAATTTATTAGATTTAGGATAGTTTTTGTTAGATTTATCTAGGTTAAATTTGTTGAAATTTAATTTTCTGTAGTATTAATTTTTTTAGTTTATAGTTTATATTTTTGATAATAATAATAGTATATAATAATAATAATAATAAAATTCTGTTTTTACTAATAATAATAACAATAATAATAATAATGTTAATGTTTTTTAAATATTTTAATAATAATAATAATATGTATTAAATGTGGTTTTGATTTACAAAAATGCAATTTGTTAATTAAAATTAAAATTATTATTATTAGTATTCTGTTTTTTTAAAATTGAATTTTTTAATTAAAAAATTAATAGTATTCTGTTTTATAAAAAAATAATTTTTATAATATATAATAAATTGTATTTGTATAAGAGTAATTGTAATTATAATTAATTTATGTTATGTTTAGATTTATTGTTAACTTTTGTTAGTATTGTTTATAGATTTAATTTTTCCTTTTTTTAGAGTAAGGTATAATATTATTTAATAATAGTTATTGACGTAATTGAATAATAGTAATAATGATTAGATAATTGTAATGATGTTTGTTATTAAAATGCATGTTAAATTATCTTTAAGTTATTGAAATTATGTTTTTTTTTAACTAATGTCAACCTGCATACATTTTGTAGGGTGTTTGATATATTAGAGTAGCTTTATATTTTGCATTTAATCAAGTAAGCTGTCTAACTTTTTTAATTATTTATACACAACGTTTAATGTTATGAATATTAAGTGCATGTTTGAGTAGCTTTAGGTTTTTGAATATTAATGTGTTGTTAGATTTAGGCTGGTGGATATGCATGTTTTGCGAGATGTTAGCTTGTAAATTTAAAGAATATATATGGTAACTAGTTTTAGGATTTTGAAATGATGAAATAATTTATGTTTGCATGCGCTGCTAGATTTAGGTTTGGTGAAATTAATTTGTGATGATTGAGTCTGAGTAATTTTTCGTAGACCCAGCATTGTAAGAAAAGTATAGAAGTGTATTTTTTTTTTTTTGTAGGAATGACCCCATTTATTACGGAGATACGTCTAGATATTGGAGAGACTCTGCCGAAATTTTAGTAGATTTTACGTTAGATTTCAAATAGGTTAGAAACTATAGGTGACACAAAACAACTAAATTGAATTCGTCTTTCGATTGCATCCTCCTTGCATCGAAATAGTTTAATTATAAAGTATCTAAACTTAAAATTAATTGTAACCTCTATTAAAAAAAGTTGAGAGATTTGTTCGCATCTTCCTTTCAGTGAATAAATAATGTCATTTGAACTCTTAATCTGATTCGTGTGCATCATCCTTGTAGTGAATGAATAATTTAATAGGTTTGCCTCATCCTTGCTACTGAGTTAACTATATTTCAATAAATATTTTAATTTCAAATCGATAGCATCATAAATGCGTCCATTGATAACATAATTGAATATAATTGAAAAAAATTATATAACAAACATTGAAGTTAAAGTTAAAACGACTATTATGGGTTGTTTTAACGCAAGCATGTAATGAAATCGTAGAATTCTCGTCCAGCATCCTTAGATGGAATTCTAGGATATTGAATTGTCCTGGTGGATATTTTCGGAAGTTTACATTTATTTAATTTATCACGGTACAAAATATATGAAAATGGTTAGAATTTAGGGTGCTTTTTAATGGTTAGTTGTTATCTGGATGCATATTTTTATATATGCCGAGTGATGTTCAAATCATGTATTTGATTCTATAACATTATTTGGCAATATAATCAATCGTGCATCTGGAGAACCACGCCGGAAGGCTGGTCGATATTCTTTTACTTTCATATATCGTGACAAATTATAGCTATTAATTTCACAAACGAGATAGGGACAAACCTATGGAGTGCTTGCTTTAATAAATAGGTAGGCAAAGTTTTTAGGATGCATTGTGCATATCAACCTGAAAATTAATTTGAATTGAGTATGATTATTGTTGTTTGAATGGTTGAGGCGTCCAATAAGTTTAACTATGAAAATAATAAGGTGTGATGACTTGGGAGCGCCAAGCAACTACCGATATGCTAACTTTCTCCACAACTTGAAGTATGAGAGGATTAGCTAACTATGCGTTCATAAGGACATCTGGAAGGCTTGGGATGCGGAAATGGAGGCCAACCCTATGCCATTTGAAAGAGCCCCTAATACCATTAATGAGCTTAACAAATAAAGAGTTCAAGGGCAAAAGCTGAGAATTAAGCAACCGTTATCAAAGACCTTTAGAAAGTTAGAAAACTAATGTGTGATATAAAACCAACAACGCCGAAGAAGCTGTTGGCCTAAGGGTCCTTGATCTTGCTTGTTTTAAGCTTAACAACCTTTCTTGAGTATTTAATTAAGTTTTCAAGTGTGTAGGTTGTGTTTCAAAAGGGAAAATTCATGATTGGAAAAGTGACCTGTAAATTGCGCCCAAGATGGTAGGATCGCCCATGTGATGAACATCGCGAGGAAGATCACCCATGCGAAGCTTTAACATGATGAAGGCCAAACCTTCTAGAAATTAATAAATTGGTCCATCGCGTTAGCGATTCACCCCATCGTCCCCTTGACTAACCTTGCCCACGCGATGTAATGATCATGCGGAAATAACAAAAAGAAGTAGAGCTTTTGTATCTCAGCAACATAATTTCAACATGCACACGATGTGACCATCGCCCTCGCGATATAATACCTCCAAGTAGAGATAGTCTTTACTTGTTGATCGTGCCAAAGATATAAGGGATCGCGTCCAAGATGCCACTTGCTGATATTGAGCACTTTAGCATATCAACCATAAGACCAGTACCATCGTGCCAGTGACCAAGTGTCCAGAAGCACCTTTCCATGAGAAATCAAATGGAACCTATATCGCGCCTGCGACTAGCCTTGATCACCCACGCAATAGATAAAATTTAATGAAAGTTGGAAGTCTTTTTGAATCTCGCTCCCGCGACCTAGAGGGCGCGACCCAGCATAATCATTGATTTTGTTCAAATTCTTTTATCCATGGGAAACACACTTTGGATTGTTTCTAGTAGCTAGTTTTGGGTATTATGGCTATAAATACCCATCCTAATTGTGTTTAAAGTTAACACACATTCTTAGATGGCCAAAATTTTTGCAAATTATTTTTTCAAATCTCTTTGTGAATTATTGTGTGTGGGTAGTTAAAACTTTAGAGCATTTATTGCTTGGATTGAGTTATCTTTCTACCTTGTACAAGTGTTGATCTTTGTGAGGATTGGGAAACACTTGGGTTAGGTTTGGTGTTAGCCTTGTAAACACTAGGTTTGGTGTTGCCTATTGGAAGCATTAGGGCTTGTGAGTGAGCCTTTTATAAAACTCATTGTTTAGGTCTGGAGAGAGCCTTGAAATTCTCTTTGTAAAGGTTGAAGATAGCCTTTGAAATCTTCCTTGTAAAGGTCCTGAGATAGCCTTTGAAATCTCACATTGTAAAGGTTGGAGATAGTCTTGGAAATCTCCATTGTAATCTATTTGTGGTAGTAGAACACCAAAGAGTGTGTTTGGAAGAAGTAGACGTAGGTTAAGTTGGGACCGAACGACTATAAATCCTTGTCTATTCACCCAAGCAATTTTTAAATTTCTAATTCCGCACCAATTCACCCCCCCCCCCCCCCATCCTTCAGTTTCAATTGGTATCAGAACCTAACAGCTCATTTATACCTTATGTGGGAGCTTGAAGATCATTAAAGATGTCAGGTGATGGCTTTGGAAGCTTGAGACCTTACTTCGATGGAAGTGACTATCCTTATTAAAAATTGCGTATGCAATGTTATTTAAATAGTGAAGTCAACAAGAAGATTCTTAGGTCCTTGCCTAGGAAGAAGATTGAAGCTAAGATGGCTTCACTCGAATACTTCAAGGATTTTTCCACCATGAGAACTGATGAGCTCATAGGTAATCTTTTAATTTATGCGATGAACTATGGTGAAGATGAAAAGCTAGAAGCAAGTGAGAGGAAAGAAGAGAAGAGGAAGATAATTGCTCTTAAAGCCTGTCAAGTGTAAAATGAAGAGCCCAAGGTTGATGGCCCTAATGAAGTACAATTAGTAATGCTCTCCAAAAGAGTAATAAGAATGATTAAGAAATGAGAAGGGTCATGTAGCAAAGGCAAAGATAGAGGCAAGAGCATGGATAAAAGGAGAAGCAAGGAAGTCTCCAAGAAGAGCGGCTCCTTAGTGAAGTGCTTTGAATGTGGCAAGAAGAGGCATATCAAATCGAATTATCCTACTCTCAAAGGAAGGCACAAGAAAAGCTTTAGTACCGGTTGGGATGAAAATGATCATTTTACAATAATCAGGTAAACATTTCTTACTGATCTACTTTTCTTTTCTTACTGATCTACTTTTCTTTCTTATACTTCCGATTGTGATTATGATGATGATGAGATTGAGGATGATGATCCCATTGGAACTCATCAAGGAGCTTAACTCCCAATGTACTAAGCTCCAATTTGAAAAGATTGAAGCTCAAAACTTTGTGAGGCAAGCAATAGGGAATCTAATGATCTTAGAGCTCAAGTAGAGGCACTTAAGCTTTCCCAAGAAAAGCTTAAAGGTCAAATACTTGCATCTCAATTTAAAATCTCTTCAATGGAGACTCTTGCAAAAGAAAATGACACATTGAAATGTGAGGTAGAAGAATTGAGAAAATCCATTGTCAAGTTCCACAAAGGAAAGGAGAATCTTGACACCTTATTGGTGTCACAAAGACCTCCCCTTGTGAGACATGGCTCGGAGTTCAATGAGTGCTCAACCTCGAGTGCGATCTTTAAAACCGCATCCATTAAATCATCACCACCACCATAAATCTCTAGTGTTGATGTTACAAAGACTAAGGGTTGGAAGCCTAAGTCCAAGCAAGGAGACAAGCCATCAAATGGTTCATTGGCTAAGATGACTAACACATCTCAAGGCAAACCTAAGGGTAAGCCAATTCCTAAAGGCCAAGCTCCTAAGAGACATCACAAAAGCAAGAGGCCTTAAGCAAAAGGACCTCCTCTCCTAATGTTCAATGTCATTATTACATGAAACATGGACACATTAATGTGTTTTACTATGTAAGGAGGGAGCAACTTATCTTAGGAACTTATGTTAATGATAACCCTCAAGGAGCTAAACTTGTTTGGGTACCTAAAATAAGAAATTAATTTTTATTTGTAGGTATGCTTGTAAACCACAAGTGAAGTAAGTGAATGGCAGCTTTATAGTGGATGCTCCAAGCACATGACCAGAGATAAGAGACTCTTCCCTAAACTTGAGAAGAAAAAGGGTGGATCGGTCACATTTAGTGATGATGCCAAGGGTAAGGTAATTGGCATTGGCACCATTTGTAGTGATTCCTCTACTTGTATTGAAAATGTGTTTTTCATTGATGGTTTAAAGCATAACCTCCTTAGTGTGAGTCAATTGTGTGACAAAGGTTTCAAGGTTACCTTTTTACTTGAATACATGCTTAGTCACCAAGTCTTTAGATGATAAAGTTGTGTTCAAAGGGAAAAAAATTAACAATGTCAACACAATTGACCTATACAATCTTGCTAACCATAATGTGAAGTATCTTGTGTCTATTAGCAACGATGCTTGTCTTTGGAATAGAAGGCTTGGGCATGCTAACATGGATTTGATTGAAAACCTAAACAAGGGGAAAGCAAGCTAAATCCTCCTTCAAGCCAAAAAATGAAGTAAGTACTTCTAGAACACTTGCATTGCTTCATATGGATTTGGTTGGACCTTCATAAGTAGCTAGCTTGAGTGGAAAACACTATACTAATATCATTGTTGATGACTACTCTAGATTTACTTGGGTTGCATTCATTACATACTCATAAGAGTAATGCTTTTAAAACATTTAAATGTTTTGTAAAACGTGTTCAATATGAAAATTATATTTTATAACTTCCTTGAAGAGTGATCATGGAAAAGAATTTAAAAATGAAGCTTTTAAAAATGTTTGTTCTAAAAGAGGTATTTCTCATAAATTTTCATGTCCAAGAACTCAATAAAATGGTGTTGTAGAAAGGAAAATCGTACTTTAATTGAGATGGCTAGAACAATGCTTAATGAGTATAGTTTACCAACTTACTTTTAGGTGGAAGCCATCAACAGATGTTGTTATGTTTTAAATCATGTTTCTAACAGACCAATTTTGACCAAAACACCTTATGAGTTATGGAATGGTAAAACACCAAATATTTCATATTTTAGAGTATTTGGTTGTAAGTGTTACATTCTTAATACTAAGGACTATCTAGGGAAATTCGCAACCAAAAAGGATGTGGGAGTTTTTTTTAAGGTATTCAAACTCAAGCAAAGCTTATTGAGACTTTAATAAAAGAACTCCAGTTGTTGAACAACCCATGCATGTTACCTTTGATAAATTCAGTAAACTTGATATTGTGAAAGGTACTTGTTCTTATGATGATGATGTAGGTGACCTTGAAAGGGCAAATATTAGAGGAAATGAACCTCAAGACTCAAAAGAGCTTAGCAAGGACAATCCACAACAAGAAAAACATGCACATGGAGATGTAAATGATGATCCAACACAAGTGAATCACCAATAAGTGTATGGAGACCTTCCAAGAGAATGGAAATTCTCCAAAGATCCTAAGGACAACATCATTGGTGAGACCTCTAAGGGTGTAAGTACTCGAAACCAACTTAAACTCTTAGATTCTAATCATGCATTCCTTTCTTAAATTGAGCCTAAAAATGTTGATAAGGCCCTCCAAGAGGAGAGTTGGGCACTTGCTATGCAAGAAGAACTCAATAATTTGAGAGGAATAAGGTTTGGAACTTAGTGCCTAAACCTAAGAATCATCCAATTATTGGTACTAAATGGGTGTTTAGGAACAAATTGGATGGGAAAGGTCATGTCACTAAGAATAAAGCCCGATTGGTTGCCAAAGGATATAACCAAGATGAAGGTAGTGACTATGATGAGACCTTTGCTCCTGTTGTAAGATTGGAAGCCATTAGGATTCTTTTAGCAATTGCATCATTCATGGATTTTAAACTTTTTCAAATGGATGTTAAAAGTGCTTTTTTAAATGGTTTCATT
>CANYLF013781752.1:0-20834 GCA_948193215.1 Bocquillonia castaneifolia
ACTTAAATTTAATTATTTTTTTTCCAGGTTTTTTTTCTTAGTCTAATTGTCTTTTTTGATTTGAGTATTTAGACATTTATATATTTTTAGCCCCCCCCCCCCCCCCCCCCCCAATTCCCTAAAATAAACCAGAGAAAAAAAAATTGTATTGGTGGATGAAAAAAAGAGGGGTGCAACATGAGGACTTCCCAAGAGGTCACCCATCTTAGTACTACTCTCGTCCAAGCACGTTTAACTTTAGAGTTCTGATGGGATCCAATGCATTAGTGCTGGTGTGATCAAACACGTCATGTCTTTCGCAGAATTTGTATCTAATATGCGTCGACGGATACATCATTCTTGTATTTGAGCCGTTCTTATTTAATTTTTAGCTTAAACCTGTTGGTTTCAACTTTAATTCCATTAAATTTACATTATTTCCGCTATAATTTCACTAATTTGGGGCTGGAGTGTGGATTAGGCTCTCCCGAAGCATGTTATAGTAAAACGGACTTAACATTTAGCATGGGACGAATCATAAATCCCATAATATGTCCAGATAAAGCTGATTAACCGCTCTACAGCACTTCTACCCTCCCATTCTCTAAAATAGGCTGGAGAAAAAAACTTCCATTGGAGGATGAGAAATGAGGGGTGCAACACGAGGACTTCCCAAGTGGTCACCCATCATAGTACAACTCTCACCCAAGCACGTTTAACTTCAAAGTTCTGATGGGATCTGGTGCATTAGTGCTGGTATGATCACACTCGTCATCTCCCACAGAATTTGAATTTAATATGCGTCGACGGATACATCATTCTTGTATTTGAGCCGTTCTTATTTAATTTTTAACTTAAATCGGTTGGTTTCAACTTTAATTCCTTTAAATTTACATTATTTCTACTATAATTTCACTAATTTGGTGTTAGGGTGGGGATTAGGCTCTCCCGCAGCATGTTATAGTAAAACAGACTTAACTTTTAGCACGGGATGAATAATAATGCCCATTATATGTCCAGACGTAGCTAATTTGGAACTTAACAGTGTGTCTGCCCTCCCATTCCCTAACATAGATTGGAGAAAAAAAAATTCCGATGGAGGAAGAAAAAAGTGGGGTGCAACAGGAGGACTTCCCAAAAGGTCACCCATCTTAGCACTACTCTCGCCCAAACACATTTAACTTCGGAGTTCTAATGGTATCTGGTGCAATAGTGCTGGTATGATCGCACCCATCATGCGCCCCTCATAATTTGTATTTAATATGCGTCGACGGATAGATCAGTCTTTTATTCGAGTAGTTCTTATTTAATTTTTAACTTAAACCGGTTGTTTTCAACTTTAATTCCATTAAATTTACATTATGTCCGCTATAATTTCACTAATTTGGTGTTAGAGAGGGGATTAGGCTCTCCTGCAGCACGTTATACTAAAACGGACTTAACTTTTAGCACGTAAAGAATCATAACGCGCATAATTTGTGCAGATGTAGCAAATTTCGGAGCTCTACAGTCCTTCTACCCTCCCATTCCCTAAAATAGACGGAGAAAAAAAATTACGTTGGAGGATGAAAAAAGAGGGGTGCAACACGAAGGACTTCCCAAGAGGTCAACCATCTTAGCACTATTTTCACCCAAGCATGTTTAACTTCGGAGTTCTGATGGGATTCGATGCATTAGTGCTGGTATGATCGCACCCATAATGTCTCTCATGGAATTTGTATTTAATATGCGTCGATGGATACATCATTCTTGTATTTGAGCCGTTCTTATTTAATTTTTAATTTAAACCGGTTGTTTTCAACTTTAATTCCATTAAATTCACATTATTTTCGCTATACTTTCACTAATTTGGTCTTAGACTGGGAATTAGGCTCTCCCGCAGCATGTTACAGTAAAAAGAACTTAACTTTTAGCACTGGATGAATCATAACACCCAAAATATGTCCAAACGTAGCTAATTTGGAGCTCTATGATTCGTCTACCCTCCTATTTCCTAAAATAGGCCAGACAAAAAAAAAATTCCGTTAGAGGATGAAAAAAGAGGGGTGCAACATGAGGACTTCCCAAGACGTCACCCATTTTAGTACTAATCTCGCCCAAGCACATTTAACTTTGGAGTTCAATGGGATCCGATGCATTAGTGCTAGTATGATCGCACCCGTCATGTCTCCAATGGAATTTGTATCTAATATGCCTCGTCAGATACATCATTATTGTATTTGAGCCGTTCCTATTTAATTTTTAACTTAAACCGGTTGATTTAGCTTTATTTCCATTAAATTTGCGTTATTTCCGCTATAATTTCACTAATTTGGTGTTGCAGTGGGGATTATGCTCTCCTGCAGCATGTTATAGTAAAACAGAGTTAACATTTAGCACGGGATCAATAATAACGTCCATAATATGTCCAGACATTGCTAATTCGGAGCTCTGCAGAGCTTCTACCCTCCCAGTCCCTAAAATAGACCGGAGCAAAAAAAATTCCATTGGAGGATGAAAAAAGAGGGTTGCTACACGAGGACTTCCCAATAGGTCACCCATCTTAGTACTACTCTCGCCCGAGCACGTTTAACATCGGAGATCTGATCGCATTCAGTTCAAAAGTGTTGGTATGATCACACCCGTCAAGTCTCCCACGGAATTTGTATTTAATATGCGTCGAAAGATACATCATTCTTGTATTCGAGTAGTTCTTATTTAATTTTTAACTTAAACCGGTTGTTTTCAACTTTAATTCTATTAAATTTACATTATTTCACCTATACTTTCACTAATTTGGTGTTAGAGTGGGGATTATACTCTCCCGCAGCATGTTATAGTAAAACGAGCTTAACTTTTAGCACGGGAAGAATCAGAACGCCCATAATATGTCCAAATGTAGCTAATTCAGAGCTCTATAATTCATTTACCCTCCCATTCCATAAAATAGACCGGACAAAAAAAATTCCATTAGAGGATGAAAAAAGAGGGGTGCAACACGAGGACTTCCCAAGAGGTCACCCATTTTAGTACTAATCTTGCCCAAGCACGTTTAACTTCAGAGTACTGATATGATCCGATACATTAGCGCTGGTATGATCGTACCTGTCATGTCTCCCGCAGAATTTGTATCTAATATGCATCGATGGAAATATCATTCTTGTATTTGAGCCATTCTTATTTAATTTTTAACTTAAACCGGTTGTTTTCAACTTTAATTCCATTAAATTTACATTATTTCCACTATAGTTTCAGTAATTTGGCATTACAGTGGGGATTAGGCTCTCCCGTAGCATGTTATAGTAAAACAGACTTAACTTTTAGCACAGGATAAATAATAACGCCCATAATATTTCCAGATGTTGCTAATTCGAAGCTCCACAATGCTTCTACCCTCTCATTCCCTAAAATTGACTGGAGAAAACAAAATTCCGTTGGAGGATGAAAAAAGAGGGGTGCTACACGAGAACTTCCAAAGATGTCACCTATCTTAGTACTACTCTCACCCAAGCACGTTTAACATCGATGTTCTGATCGGATCCAGTTCAATAGTGCTGGTAAGATCACACCCGTCAAGTCTCCCATGAAATTTATATTTAATATGCGTCGATGGATACATCATTCTTGTATTCGAGCAGTTCTTATTAAATTTTTAACTTAAACCGGTTGTTTTCAACTTTAATTCTATTAAATTTACATTATTTTCGCTATAATTTCACTAATTTGGTGTTAGAGTTGGGATTAGGCTATCCCGAAGTATGTTATAGTAAAACGGACTTAACTTTTAGCATGGGATCAATCATAACGCCCATAATATGTCCAGACGTAGCTAATTCTGAGCTCTATTGTATTTCTACCCTCCCATTCCCTAAAATAGACAGGAGAAAAGAAATTATAATGGAGGACGAAAAAGGAGGGGTGCAACACGAGGACTTCCCAAGAGGTCACCTATCTTTGTACTAATCTCGCCCAAGCACATTTAACGTCTGAGTTCTGATGAGATCTGGTGCATTAGTGCTGGTATGATCGCACACATCATGTCTCTCACGGAATTTGTATTTAATATGCGTAGATGGATACGTCATTCTTGTATTTGAGCCGTATTTATTTATTTTTTAACTTAAATAGGTTGTCTTCAACTTTAATTCCAATAAATTTACATTATTTCTGCTATAATTTCACTAATTCGGTGTTATAGCAGGTATTCGGCTCTCCCGCAATATGTTATAGTAAAACGGACTTAACTTTGAGCACTCGATTAATCATAACACCCATAATATGTCCAGACATAGCTAATTCTGAGCTCTGCAGTTCTTCTACCCTCCCATTCCCTAAAGTAGACCAGAGAAAAAAAATTTTGTTGGAGGATGAAAAAAGAGGGGTGCAACATGAGGACTTCCCTAGAAGTCACCCATCTTAGTACTACTCTCGCCCAATCACGTTTAACTTCGAAGTTCTGATGGGATCCGGTGCATTAGTGCTGGTATGATAGCACCCGTCAAGTCTCCCATTGAATTTGTATTTAATATGCATCTACGGATACATCATTCTTGTATTTGAGTCGTTCTCATTTAATTTCTAACTTAAATCTGTAGTTTTCAAAATTAATTCCATTAAATTTACATTATTCCTGCTATAATTTCACTAATTTGGTGGTCAGAGTGGGGATTAGGCTTTCTCACAGCATGTTATAATAAAACAAACTTAACTTTTAGAACGTAATGAATCATAACGCTCATAATATCTCCAGACGTAGCTAATTCGGAGCTCAACAGTGCTTCCACCCTCCCATTCCCTAAAATAGATAGGAGAAAAAAAATTCCGTTGGAGGATTAAAAAAGAGGGGTGCAACACGAGGACTTCCCAAAACGTCACCTATCTTAGTACTACTCTCGCCCTAGCACGTTTAACTTTGGAGTTCTGATGGGATCCGGTGCATTTGTGCTGGTATAATCACACCCGTCATGTCTCCCACAGAATTTGTATTTAATATGCGTCGATAAATACATCATTCTTGTATTTGAGCAGTTCTTATTTAATTTACAACTTAAACCAGTTGTTTTCAACTTTAATTCCATTAAATTAACATTATTTTCGATATAATTTCACTAATTTGGTGTTAAAGTGGGGATTAGGCTCTCCCGTAGTATGTTATAGTAAAATGGACTAAAATTTTAGCACGCGATGAATCATAACACCCATAATATGTTCAGATGTACCTAATTCAGAGTTCTATAGTGCTTCTATCCTCCCATTCCCTGACGTAGACCGGAGAAAAAAAAATTCCGATGGAGGATGAAAAAAAAAGGGGTGCAACACAAGGACTTCCCAAGAGGTCACCCATATTAGTACTACTCTCGCCAAAGCACGTTTAACTTCAGAGTTCTGATGGGATCCAGTGCATTAGTACTGGTATGATCGCACTCGTCATGTCTCCTGCGGAATTTGTATTTAATATACGTCGACCGATACATTATTCTTGTATTTGAGACATTCTTATTTAATTTTTAACTTAAACCGGCTTTTTTGAACTTTAATTTCATTAAATTTACATTATTTCCGCTATAATTTAACTAATTTGGTGATTAGAGTGGGGATTAGGCTCTCCCGCAGCATGTTATAATAAAACGGACTTAAATTTTACCACGCGATGAATCATAATGGCCATAATATGTCGAAACGTAGCTAATTCGGAGCTTTACAGTCCTTCTTTCCTCTCATTCCCTAAAGTAGACCAGAAAAAAAAAATCCGTTGGAGGATGAAAAAGAGAGGTGCAACACAAAGACTTCCCAAGAGCTCACCTATCTTAGTACTACTCTTGCCCAAGCACGTTTGACTTCGGAGTTCTGATAGGATCCGGTGCATTAGTGCTGGTATGATCACACCCATCACGTCTCCCACAGAATTTTAATTTAATATGCGTCAACGGATACATCAGTCTTATTTTTGAGCCGTTCTTATTTAATTTGTAACATAAACTGGTTGTTTTCAACTTTAATTCCATTAGATTTACATTATTTTCGCTATAATTTCACTAGTTTTATGGTTAGTGTGGGGATTAGGCTCTCCCGCAGCGTGTTAAAGTAAAACGGAATTAACTTTTAGCACGCGATGAATTATAATGCGCATAATATGTCCAGACTTAGCCAAGTCGGAGAACTACAGTACTTCCACCCTCCCATTCCCTAAAATAGACCGGAGAAAAAAATTTCGTTGGACGATTAAAAAGGAGGGTTGCAACACGAGGACTGCCCAAGAGGTCACCCATCTTAGTACTACTCTCGCCCAAGCACATTTAACTTCGGAGTTCTGATGGGATCCGGTGCATTAGCCTAGCTATGATCGCACCCGTCACGTCTCTAGCGGAATTTATATTTAATATGCGTTGACGAATACATCAATCTTGTATTTTAGCTCTTCTTGTTTAATTTTTAACTTAAACCGGTTGTTTTCAACTTTAATTCTATTAAATTTACTTTATTTCCGCTATAATTTCACAAATTAGGTGGTTAGAGTGGGGATTAGGCTCTCCGCCAGCATGTTATAGTAAAACGGACGTAAATTGTAGCACACGATAAATCATAATGCCCATAATATGTCCAGACGTAGCATATTCGGAGCTCTATAGTACTTCCACCTTCCCATTCCTTAAAATAGACCAGAGAGAAAAAAATTCCATTTGAGGATGAAAAAGAGGGGTGCAACACGAGGACTTCCAAAGAGGTCACCCATCTTTGTACTACTATCGCACAAGCACGTTTTACTTCAGAGTTCTGATGGGATCCGGTGCATTAGTGCTGGTGTGATCACACCCGTCATGTCTCCCACCAAATTTGTATTTAATATGCGTCGACGGATACATCATTCTTGTATTTGAGCCCCTCATATTTAATTTCTAACTTAAACCGGCTATTTTCAACTTTAATTCCATTAAATTTATATTATTTCCGCTATAATTTCAATAATTTGGAGTCAGACTAGGGATTAAGCTCTCCCGCAGCATGCTACACTGAAACGGACTTATCTTTTAGCACGCGATGAACCATAACGCCCATAATATGTCTAGATGTAGCTAATTCAGAGCTCTACAGTACCTCCACCCTCCCATTCCCTAAAATAGACCGAAGAAAAAAAAAATTTCGTTGGACAATGAAAAAAGAAGGGTGCAACACGATAACTACCCAAGAGGTCACCCATCTTAATACTACTCTAGCCCAAGCACATTTAACTTCGGAGTTCTGATGGGATCTGGTGCATTAGTTCAGGTATGATCACCCCCGTCATGTCTCCCCCGAAATTTATATTTAATATGCGTCGATGGATACATCATTCTTGTATTTGAGCCATTCTTATTTAATTTTTAACTTAAACCGGTTGTTTTCAACATTAATTCCATTAACTTTACATTATTTCTGCTATAATTTCACTAATTTGGTGTTAGAGTGGGGATTAGGCTCTCCCGCGGCATCTTATTGTAAAACGGACTTAAGTTTTAGCACACAATGAATCATAACACCCATAATATGTCCAGATGTAGCTAATTCGGAGCTTTACAGTGCTTGCACTTTCCTATTCCATAAAATAGAATGGAGAAAAAAAATTCTGTTGGTGGATGAAAAAAGAGTGGTGCAACATTAGGACTTCCCAAGAGGTCACCCATCTTAATAGTACTCTCGCCCAATCACGTTTAACTTCAAAGTCCTGATGCGATCCGGTGCATTAGTGCTGGTATGATCGCACCAGTCATGTCTCCCGTGGAATTTATATTTAATATGCGTCGATGGATACATCATTCTTGTATTTGATCCGTTCTTATTTAATTTCTAACTTAAATCCGTTGTTTTCAACTTTAATTCCATTAAATTTACATTATTTCCGGTATAATTTCACTAATTTGGCGTTAGAGTGGGGATTAGGCTCTCCTGCAGCATGTTATAATAAAACAGACTTAACTTTTAGCACGTGATGAATCATAACGCCTAAAATATTTCCAGACGTAGCAAATTCGGAGCTCTACAACGCTTCTACTCTCTCATTCCCTAAAAAAGACAGGAGAAAAAAAAATTCCATTGGAGGATGAAATGTGAGGGTCGCAACACAAGGACTTCCCAAGAAGTCACACATCTTAGTACTACTCTCGCCCAATCATGTTTAACTTCGGAGTTCTGATGGGATGCGGTGCATTAGTGCTGGTATGATCACACCAGTCATTTCCCCTGAGGAATTTGTATTTAATATGCATTGACGGATGCATCATTCTTGTATTTGAGCCTTTCTTATTTAATTTCTAACTGAAATCTATTATTTTCAGCTTTAATTCCATTAAATTTATATTATTTCCGCTATAATTTCACTAATTTGGTGTTAGAGTGGGGATTGGGCTCTCCTGCAGCATGTTATAACAAAACAGACTTAACTTTTAGCACGTGATGAATCGTAACGCCCAAAATATTTTCAGGCGTAGCAAATTCGGAGCTCTACAACGCTTCTACTCTCCCATTCCCTAAAAAAGATAGGAGAAAAAAAAATTCCGTTGGAGGATGAAAAGTGAGGGGTGCAACACGAGGACTTCCCAAGAGGTCACCCATCTTAGTACTACTCTCGCCCAATCATGTTTAACTTCGGAGTTCTGATGGGATCCAGTGCATTAGTGTTGGTATGATCGCACCAGTCATGTCTCCCGAGGAATTTGTATTTAATATGCGTCGATGGATGCATCATTCTTGTATTTGAGCCGTTCTTATTTAATTTCTAACTTAAATTCGTTGTTTTCAGCTTTAATTCCATTAAATTTACATTATTTCTGAAATAATTTCACTAATTTGGTGGTTACAGTGGGGATTAGGCTCTCCCACAGCATGTTATAGTAAAATGGTCTTAACTTTTAGAACGCGATGAATCACAAATCCCATAATATGTCAAGACGTAGCAAATTTGGAGCTCTATAGTACTTATACCCTCCCATTCCCTAAAATAGACCGGAGGAAAAAAAATCTGTTGGAGGATGAAAAAAGAGAGGTGCAACACGAGGACTTCCCAAAATGTCACCCATCTTAGTACTACTCTCGTCCAAGCACGTTTACCGTAGGAGTTTTAATGGGATTCAGTGATTAGTGCAGGTATGATTGCACCCGTCATGTCTCCCACGGAATTCAAATTTATATGTGTCTACGGATACATCATTCTTGTATTTGAGCTGTTCTTATTTAATTTCTAACTTAAACCGGCTGTTTTCGACTTTAACTCCATTAAATTTATATTATTCCTGCTGTAATTTCACTATTTTGGTGTTATAGTAGGGATTAGGCTCTCCCGCAGAATGTTATAGAAAAATGGACTTAACTTTTAGCACCCGATGAATCATAACGCCCATAATATGTCCAGACATAGCTAATTCGGAGCTCTACAGTGCATCCACCCTCCCCTTCCCCAAAATAGATCAGCGAAAAAAAAAATTCCGTTGGAGGATGAAAAAGGAGGGGAGCAACACGAGGACTTCCCAAAAGGTCACCCATCTTAGTACTACTCTCGCCCAAGCACATTTAACTTCAAAGTTCTGATGGATTTCGGTGCATTAGTCCAGGTATGATAGCAACGGTCATGTCTCCCATGAAATTTGTATTTTATATGCGTCAACGGATACATCATTCTTGTATTTGAGCGGTTCTTATTTAATTTCTAACATAAACCGGCTGTTTTCAACTTTAATACCATTAAATTTACATTATTTCCGCAGTAATTTCACTAATTTGGTGTTAGAGTGGGGATTAGGCTCTCTTTCAGAATATTATAGTAAAACAGACCTAACTTTTAGCACGCGATGAATCATAACCCCCATACTATGTCTAGACGTAGCTAATTCGGAGCTCTATAGTGCTTCTACCCTTCCATTCTCTAAAATAGACTGGAGAAAAAAAAATTCCAACGGAGGATTGAAAAAGAGGGGTGCAACATGAGGACTTCCCAAGAGGTCACCCATCTTAGTACTACTCTTACCCAAGCATGTTTAACTTCGGAGTTCTGATGGAATCCGGAGAATTAGTGCATGTATGATTGCACAGGTCATGTCTCCCGCGGAATTTGTATTTTATATGCATCGACGGATACATCATTCTTGTATTTGAGTAGTTCTTATTAAATTTCTAACATAAACCGGCTATTTTCAACTATAATTCCATTAAATTTACATTATTTCCGCTATAATTTTGCTAATTTGGTGTTAGAGTGGGGATTAGGCTCTCCCGCAGCATGTTATAGTAAAACGGACTTAACTTTTAGCATGCGATAAATCATAATGCCCATGATATGTCCAGACGTAGCTAATTTGGAGCTCTACAATGCTTCCACCCTCCATTTCCCTAAAATGGACAAGAGGAAAAAAAAATTCCATTGGAGGTTGAAAAAAGAGGTGTGCAACATGAGGACTTTCCAAGAGGTCACCCATCTTGGTACTACTCCTGCCCAAGCACGTTTAACATCAGAGTTCTGATGGGATCCGGTGCATTAGTGTAGGTATGATCTCACCCATCATGTCTCTCATGAAATTTGTATTTTATTTGCGTTGACGGATACAACATTCCTGTATTTGAGTTGTTCTTATTTAATTTCTAACTTAAACCGACTATTTTCAACTTTAATTCCATTAAATTTACATTATTTTCGCTATAATTTCACTAATTTGGTCTTAGAGTGAGGAGTAGGCTCTTCTGCAGCATGTTGTAGTAAAACAGACTTAACTTTTAGCATGCGATGAATCATAATGCCCATAATACGTCCAGACATAGCTAATTCGGAGCTCTACAGTGCTTCCACCCTCCCATTCCCTAAAATAGACCATAGAAAATAAAATTTCATTAGAGGATGAGGAAAGAAGGGTGCAACATGAGGACTTCCCAAGAGGTCACCCATCTTAGTACCACTCTTGCCCAAGCACATTTAACTTTTGAGTTCTGATGGGATCTGGTGCATTAGTACGGGTACGATCGCACCCGTCATGTCTCCCACGGAATTTGTATTTAATATGCATCGACGGATACATCATTCTTGTATTTGAGCCGTTCTTATTTAATTTCTAACTTAAACCGGCTATTTTCAACTTTAATTCCATTGAATTTACATTATTTTCGCTATAATTTCACTAATTTGGTGTTAGAGTGGGGATTAGGCTCTCCCGAAGCATGTTATAGTAAAACAGACTTAAATTTTTAGCACGCGATGAATCATAAAGCCTATAATACGTCCAGACGTAGCTAATTTGGAGCTCAACAGTGCCTCCACCTTCCCATTCTCTAAAATAGACCGGAGAAAAAAAAAGTCCGTTGGAGAATGAAAAAAGAGGGGTGCAACACGAGGACTTACTAAGAGGTCACCCATCTTAGTACTACTCTCACCCAATCATGTTTAACTTTGGAGTTCTGATGGGATCCGGTGCATTAGTGCATGTATGATCACATCCGTTATGTCTCCCACAGAATTTGAATTTAATATGCGTCGATGTAGACATCATTCCTGTATTTGAGCCGTTCGTATTTAAATTCTAACTTAAAGTGGTTGTTTTCAACTTTATTTCTATTAAACTTACATTATTTTCGGTATAATTTCACTAATTTGGTGGTTAAAGTGGGGATTAGGCTCTTCCGCAGCATGTTATAGTTAACGGTTTTAAATTCCAGACGTAGCAAATTCGGAGCTCCACAGTGCTTTTAACCTCCCATTCCCTAAAATAGACCGAGGAAAAAAAATTCTGTTGGAGGACGAAAAAAGAGGGGTGTAACATGAGGACTTCCCAAGAGGTCACCCATCCTAGTACTGCTCTTGCCCAAGCACGTTCAACTTCGATATTCTGATGGGATCCGGTGCATTAGTGCTGGTTTGATCGCACCCGTAATGTCTCCCACGGAATTTGTATTTAATATGCGTCGAGGGACACATCATTCTTGTACTTGAGCCGTTTTATTTAATTTCTAACTTAAGCCAGCTGTTTTCAACTTTTATCCCATTCCCTAAAATAGACCGGAGATAAAAACTTCCGTTGGAGGTTGAAAAAAGAGGGGTGCAATACGAGGACTTCCCAAGAGGTCACCCATCTTAGTACTACTCTCCCCCAAGCACGTTTAACTTCGGGGTTCTGATGGGATCCGGTGCATTAGTGCAGGTATGATTGCACCCGTCAAGTCTCCCGCGAAAATTTGTATTTAATATGCATCGACGGATAGATCATTTTTGTATTTAAGCCGTTCTTAATTAATCTCTAACTTAAACCGGCTGTTTTTAACTTTAATTCCGCTAAATTTACATTAATTCCCCTATAATTTCACAAATTTGGTGGTTAGAACGGGGATTAGGCTCCCCCGCAGCATTTTATAGTAAAATGGACTTAACTTTTAGCATGCGATGAATCTTAACGCCCATAATATGTCCAGACATAGCTAATTCGGAGCTCTACAGTGCTTCTACCCTCCCATTCCCTAAAATAGACTGGAGAAAAAAAAATTCTATTGGAGGATGAAAAAATAGGGGTGCAACACGAGGACTTCCCGAGAGGTCACACATCTTAGTACTTCTCTCGCCCAAGCACGTTTAACTTCGGAGTTCTGATGGGATCCAGCGCATTAGTACTGGTATGATTGCACTCGTCATGTCTCCTGCGGAATTTATATTTAATATGCGTCGACCGATACAATTTCTTGTATTTGAGCCATTCTTATTTAATTTTTAGCTTAAACCGGCTGTTTTGAACTTTAATTTCATTAAATTTACATTATTTCTGCTAGAATTTCACTAATTTTGTGATTAGAGTGGGCAGTAGGCTCTCTCGCAGCATGTTATAGTAAAACGGACTTAAATTTTAGCACGCGATGAATCATAACGCCCATAATATGTCCAGACGTTGTAAAGTCTGAGCTCTAGAGTGCTTCCACCCTCCCATTCCCTAAAATAGAACGGAGAAAAAAAAATTCTATTGGACGATGAAAAAAGTGGGGTGCAACACGAGGACTTCCCAAGAGGACACCGATCTTAGTACTACTCTCGCCCAAGCACGTTTAACTTCAAAGTTCTGATGGGATCCGATGCATTAGTATAGGTATGATCGCACCCATCATGTCTCCAGTGGAATTTATATTTAATATGCGTTAACGTATACATCATTCTTGTATTTTAGCCGTTCATAATAAATTTCTAACTTAAACCGGTTGTTTTCAACTTTAATTCTATTATATTTACATTATTTTCGCTATAAATTCACTAATTTGATGGTTAGAGGGGGGATTAGGCTCTCCCGCAGCACGTTATAGTAAAACGGACTTAAATTTTAGCACGCGATGAATTATAACGCCCATAATATGTCCAGACGTAGCAAATTTGGAGCTCTACAGTACTTCTACCCTCCCATTCCCTAAAATACACCGGAGAGAAAAAAATTCCATTGGAGGAAGAAAAAGTGGGGAGCAACACGAGGACTTCCCAAGAGGTCAACCAACTTTGTACTACTATCGCCCAAGCACATTTTACTACGGAGTTCTCATGGGATCCAGTGCATAAGTGATGGTATGATCGCACCCGTCATTCATGTATTTGAGCCATTCTTATTTAATTTCTATCTTAAACTAGCTATTTTCAATATTAATTCCATTTATTTTATATTGTTTCCGCTATAATTTCAATAATTTGGTGTTAGACTGGGGATTAGGCTCTCCCGCAGCATGTTATAGTAAAACGGACTTATCTTTTAGGACGCGATGAATCATAACGCCCATAATATGTCTAGACGTAGCTAATTCGGAGCTTTATAGTACTTCCACCTTCCCATTCCCTAAAATAGACCGGAGAAAAAAAAATTTCGTTGGAGGATGAAAAAAGAGGGGCACAACACGATGACTTCCCAAGAGTTCACCCATCTTAGTACTACTCTTGCCCAATCATGTCTAACTTCGGAGTTCTGATGGGATCTGGTGCATTAGTGCACGTATGATCGCCCCCATCATGTCTCCCCCAGAATTTGTATTTAATATGCGTCGAATGATACATCATTCTTGTATTTGAGCCGTTCTTATTTAATTTCTAACTTAAACCGGAAGTTTTAAACTTTAATTCCACTAAATTTACATTATTTTTTATATAATTTCACAAATTTGGTGGTTAGAGCAGGGATTAGGCTCCCCCAAAGCATGTTATAGTAAAACGGACCTAACTTTTAGCACGCGATGAATCATAGCGCCCATAATATGTCCAGACGTTGCTAATTCGGAGCTCCACAGTGCTTTTGCCCTCCCATTCCTTAAAATAGACCGGAGAAAAGAAAATTCCATTGTAGGATGAAAAAAGAGGGGTGCAACACGAGGACTTCCCAAGAGATCACCCATTTTAGTACTACTCTCGCCCAAGCACGTTTAACTTTGGAGTTCTGATGGATCCGGTGCATCAGTGATGACATGATCGGACCCGTCATGTCTCCCGTGGAATTTGTATTTAATATGCGTCGACAGATACATCATTATTGTATTTGAGCCGTTCTTATTTAATTTCTAACTTAAACCGGATGTTTTCAACTTTAATTCCGCTCAATTTACATTATTTTCGATATAATTTCACTAATTTGGTCTTAGAGTGAGGAGTAGGCTCTCCCGCAGCATGTTATAGTAAAACGGGCTTAACTTTTAGCATGCGATGAATCATAACGCCTATAATATGTCCAGACGTAGGTAAATCGAAGCTCTACGGTGCTTCCACCCTCCCATTCCCTAAAATAGATGAGAGAAAAAAATTCCATTGGAGGATTAAAAAGAGGGGTGCAACACGAGGACTTCCCAAGAGGTCACCCATCTTTGTACTACTATCACCCAAGCACGTTTTACTTTGGAGTTCTAATGGGATCTGGTTCATTAGAGCTGGTATGATCACACCCATCATGTCTCCCATGGAATTTCTATTTAATATGCATCGACGGATACATCATTCTCGTATTTGAGCCGTTCTTATTTTATTTCTAACTTAAACCGACTGTTTTCAACTTTAATTCCAATAAATTTACATTATTTCCACTATAATTTCACAAATTTGGTGGTTATAGCAGGGATTAGGCTCTCCCGCAGCATGTTATAGTAAAATAGACTTAACTTATAGCACACGATGAATCATAACGCCCATAACATGTTTAAACGTAGCTAATTCGGAGTTCTACAGTGCATCTACCCTCCCATTCCCTAAATAGACCGGAGTAAAAAAAATGCGTTGGAGGATGAAAAAAGAGGGATGCAACACAAGGACTTACCAAGAAGTCACCAATCTTAGTAATACTCTCGCCCAAGCAAGTTTCACTTCGGAGTTCTGATGGGATTCAGTGCAATAGTGCAGGTATGATTGCACCCATCATGTCTCTCACGGAATTTCTATTTTATATGCATCGATGGATACATCATTCTTGTATTTGAGCCGTTCTTATTTAATTTTTAACTTAAACCTATTTTTTTCAACTTTAATTCCATTAAATTTACATTATTTCCGCTATAATTTCACTAATTTGGTGTTAGAGTGGGGATTAGGCTATACCGCAGCATGTTATAGTAAAATAGACTTAACTTTTAGCAGGCGATGAATCATAACGCCATAATGTGGCTAGACGTAGCTAATTCGGAGCTCTATAGTGCTTCCACCCCCCATTCCCTAAAATAGACCAGAGAAAAAAAAGACAGTTAGAGGATGAAAAAAGAGGGATGCAACGCGACTTCCCAAGAGGTCACCCATCTTTGTATTTAATATGCATCGACGGATACATCATCCTTGTATTTGAGCTGTTCTTATATAATTTCTAACTTTAACCGGCTGTTTTCAACTTTAATTCCATTAAATTTACATTATTTCTGCTGTAATTTCACTAATTTGGTGGCTAGATCGGGGATTTGGCTCCCCCGCAGTAAGTTATAGTAAGACTTACTTAACTTTTACACGTGATGAATCATAACGCCCATAATATGTCCAGACGTAGCTAATTCGGAGCTCCACAGTCCTTCTACACTTCAACTCCATAAAGTTGACTAGAGAAAAAAAAACCGTTAGAGGATGAAAAAAAAGGAGTGCAACACGAGGACTTCCCAAGAGGTCACCCATCTTAATACTACTCTCACCTAAGCACGTTTAACTTCGGAGTTCTGATGGGATCCCGCGCATTAGTACTGGTATGATCGCAGTCGTCATGTCTCCTGCGGAATTTATATTTAATATGCGTCGACCAATACAATTTTCTTGTATTTGAGTTGTTCTTATTTAATTTTTAGCTTAAACCGGCTGTTTTGAACTTTAATTTTATTAAATATACATTATTTCCGCTAGAATTTCACTAATTTTGTGGTTAGAGCAGGGATTAGTCTCCCCCGCAGCAGGTTATAGTAAGACGGACTTAACTTCTAGCACGCTAAGAATCAAAACGCCCATAATATGTCCAAACGTAGCTAATTCGGAGCTCCACAGTGCTTCTACCCTCCCATTCTCTAAAATAGACTGGAGAAAAGAAAATTTTGTTGGAGGATGAAAAAAGAGGGGTGCAACAGGAGGACTTCCCTAGAGGTCAACCATCTTAGTACTACTCTCGCCCAAGCACGTTTAACTTTGGAGTTCTGATGGGATCCGGTGCATTAGTGCTCATATGATTGCACCCGTCATGTCTCCCATGGAATTTGTATTTAATATGCATCGACGGATACATCATTCTTGTATTTGAGCAGTTCTTATTTAATTTCTAACTTTAGCCGGCTGTTTTCAACTTTAATTCCATCAAATTTACATTATTTTTGCAGTAATTTCAGTAATTTGGTGGTTAGACCAGGGATTTGGCTCCCCCGCTGCAAGTTATAGTAAGACGAACTTAACGTTTACACGCGATGAATCATAACACCCATAATATGTCCAGACGTAGCTAATTCGGAGCTCCACAGTGCTTCTACCCCCCAATTCAATAAAGTAGACCAGAAAAAAAAAATTTCGTTGGTGCAACACGAGGATTTCCGAAGAGGTCACCCATCTTAGTACAACTCTTGCCCAAGCACGTTTAACTTTGGAGTGCTGATGAAATCTGGTGCAATAGTGCCGGTTTGATCGCACCCGTCACGTCTCCCACGAAATTTGATTTTAATATGCGTGGATGGAAACATCATTCTTGTATTTGAGCCTTTCTTATTTAATTTCTAACTTAAACCGGCTGTTTTCAACTTTAATTCCATTAATTTTATGTTATTTTCACTGTAATTTCACTAAGTTGTTGGTTAGAGCGGGGATTAGGCTCCCCTGCAGCATGTTATAGTAAAACGGACTTAACTTTTACCACGCGATGAATCATAACGCCCATAATATGTCCAGACGTCGCTAATTCGGAGCTCCACAGTGCTTCTACCCTCCCATTCTCTAAAATAGATCGGAGAAAAGAAAATTTCCTTGGAGGATTAAAAAAGTGGGGTGCAACACGAGGACTTCCCAAGAGGTCAACCATCTTTGTTCTACTCTCGCCCAAGCACATTTAACGTTGGAGTTCTGATGGGATCCGGTGCATTAGTGCTCGTATGCTCGCACCTGTCATGTCACCCAAGGAATTTGTATTTAATATGCGTCGACGGATACATCATTCTTGTATTTGAGCCGTTCTTATTTAATTTCTAACTTTAACCGGCTGTTTTCAACTTTAATTCCATTAAATTTACATTATTTATGCTGTAATTTCACTAATTTGGTGGTTAGACCGGGGATTTGGCTCCCCCGCAGCAAGTTATAGTAAGACGGACATAACTTTTACACGCGATGAATCATAACGCCCATAATATGTCCAGACGTAGCTAATTCGGAGCTCCACAGTGCTTCTACCCTCCAATTCCATAAAGTAGACCAGAGAAAAAAAGATTTGTTGGAGGATGAAAAAAGAGGGGTGCAACACGAGCACTTCCCAAGAGGTCACCCACCTTAGTACTACTCTCGCCCAAGCACGTTTAACTTCGGAGTTCTGATGGGATTCGGTGCATTAGTGCCGGTATTATCACACCTGTCACGTCTCCCACGGAATTTGTATTTAATATGCGTGGACGGAAACATCAATCTTGTATTTGAGCCGTTCTTATTTAATTTCTAACTTAAACAGGCTGTTTTCAACTTTAATTCCATTAATTTTACGTTATTTTCACTGTAATTTCACTAATTTGGTGGTTAGAGCGGGGATTAGGCTCCCCCGCAGCATGTTATGGTAAAACAGACTTAACTTTTACCACGCGATGAATCATAACGCCCATAATATGTCCAGACATCACTAATTCGAAGCTATACAGTGCTTCTACCCTCCCATTCTCTAAAATAGACTGTCGAAAAGAAAATTTTGTTGGAGGATGAAAAGAGAGGGGTGCAACAGGAGGACTTCCCTAGAGGTCAACCATCTTAATACTACTCTCGCCCAAGCACGTTTAACTCCGGAGTACTGATGGGATCCGGTGCATTAGTGCTCGTATGATCGCACCTGTCATGTCTCCCATGGAATTGTATTTAATATGCGTCGACAGATACATCATTCTTGTATTTGAGCAGTTCTTATTTAATTTCTAACTTTAACCGGCTGTTTTCAACTTTAATTCCATCAAATTTACATTGTTTCCGCTGTAATTTCACTAATTTGGTGGTTAGACCGGACATTTGGCTCCCTTGCAGCAAGTTATAGTAAGACGGACTTAACTTTTACACGCGATGAATCATAATGCCCATAATATGTCCAGGCGTAGCTAATTCGGAGCTCCATAGTGCTTCTACCCTCCAATTCCAAAAAGTCGACCAGAGAAAAAGAATTTCGTTGGAGGATGAAAAAAGAGGGGTGCAAAACGAGGACTTCCCAAGAGGTCACCCATCTTAGTACAACTCTCGCCCAAGCACGTTTAACTTTGGAGTTCTGATGGGATCCGGTGCAATAGTGCTGGTACGATCGCACCCGTCACATCTCCTCCGGAATGTGTATTTAATATGCGTGGACGGAAACATCATTCTTGTATTTGAGCCATTCCTATTTATTTTCTAACTTAAACCAGTTGTTTTCAACTTTAATTCCATTAATTTTACATTATTTCCACTGTAATTTCACTAATTTGGTGGTTAGAGCGGGGATTAGGCTCCCCCGCAACATGTTATAGTAAAACGGACTTAACTTTCACCACGCGATGAATCATAACGCCCATAATATGTCCAGACGTCGCTAATTCGAAGCTCCACAGTGCTTTTACCCTCCGATTCTCTAAAATTGACCGGACAATAGAAAATTTCATTGGACGATAAAAAAAGAGTGGTGCAACACGAGGACTTCGCAACAGGTCAACCATCTTAGTACTACTCTCGCCCAAGCACGTTTAACTTCAGAGTTCTGATGGGATCCGGTGCATTAGTGCTCGTATGATAGCACCCGTCATGTCTCCCATGGAATTTGTATTTAATATGCCTTGACGGATACATCATTCTTGTATTTGAGCAGTTCTTATTTAATTTCTAACTTTAGCCTGCTGTTTTCAACTTTAAATCCATCAAATTTACATTATTTCCGCTGTAATTTCACTAATTTGGTGGTTAGACCGGGGATTTGTCTCCCCCGCTGTAAGTTATAGTAAGACAAACTTAACTTTTACACGCGATGAAACATAACACCCATAATATGTCCAGACGTAGCTAATTCGAAACTCCACAGTGCTTCTACCCTCCAATTCAATAAAGTATACTAGAGAAAAAAAATTTCGTTGCTGCAACACGAGGACTTCCGAAGAGGTCACCCATCTTAGTACAACTCTTGCCCAAGCACGTTTAACTTTGGAGTGCTGATGGGATCCGGTGCATTAGAGCTGGTATGATCGCACCCGTCACGTCTCCCGTGAAATTTATTTTTAATATGCGTGGACGGAAACATCATTCTTGTATTTGAGCAGTTCTTATTTAATTTCTAACTTAAACCAGCTGTTTTCAACTTTAATTCCATTAATTTTACATTATTTCCGCTGTAATTTCACTAATTTGGTGGTTAGAGCGGGGATTAGGCTCCCCCGCAGCATGTTATAGTAAAACGGACTTAACTTTTACCACGCGATGAATCATAACGTCCAAAATATGTCCAGATGTCGCTAATTCGGAGCTCTATAGTGCTTCTACCCTCCCATTCTCTAAAATAGACCGGAGAAAAGAAAATTTTGTTGGAGGATGAAAAAAGAGGGGTGCAACAGGAGGACTTCCCTAGAGGTCAACCATCTTAGTACTACTCTCGCCCAAGCACGTTTAACTTCAGAGTTCTGATGGGATCTGGTGCATTGGTGCTCGTATGATCACACTCGTCATGTCTCCCATGGAATTTGCATTTAATATTCATGGACGGATACATCATTCTTGTATTTGAGGCATTCTTATTTACTTTCTAACTTTAACCTGTGGTTTTAAACTTTAATTCCATTAATTTTACGTTATTTTCACTGTAATTTCACTAATTTGGTGGTTAGAGCGGGGATTAGGCTCCCCCGCAGCATGTTATAGTAAGACGGACTTAACTTTTACCACACGATGAATCATAATGCCCATAATATGTCCAGACATCGCTAATTCGGAGCTCCACAGTGCTTCTACCCTCCCACTCTCTAAAATAGACAGGAGAAAAGAAAATTTTGTTTGAGGATGAAAAAAGAGGGGTGCAACAGGAGGACTTCCCTAGAGGTCAACCATCTTAGTACTACTCTCGCCCAAGCACATTTAACATCGGAGTATTGATGGGATCCGGTGCATTAGTGCTCGTATGATCGCGCCCGTCATGTCTCCCATGGAATTTGTATTTAATATGCGTCGACGGATACATCATTCTTGTACTTGAGTCGTTCTTATTTAATTT
>CANYLF013781847.1:0-12759 GCA_948193215.1 Bocquillonia castaneifolia
TGTGTTTGTGTTTTGGGGGCGTCACACACTATCCCCCCCCCCCCCCCCCCCCCCCCCCACCCCAATAAATTTTGAAAGTTATTTATGACCATAGGAAATGAAACTTTAAATCTTAACCATTGATCTGAACGGCCAACAGAAGGTTTCACTAGGATTGTGAATGTCATTTGCTACATGGGGAAGCAAAAACACGTGCAACCCTTTGAGCCTCCCCATGTTCTACCCATTGGGTTACCACTTTAAATAACTATGATACCCCTTTTAAAACGGTCAGGATCGATTTTTATCAAGGGCATTATGGTCATGATAGTTGCTCATTATTTGGCTATAAATATCCTCATTTTTCTCTTCAAATCACTCTTTTGCTTTCTTTCTTACTTCCAATATTCTTTTAGGTACTTCTTCTCTTAGATTTCTTTGAAGATTACTTTCTTCTTTTAGTTTTTTTAAGCTCGCCGAACTTGGTAAGTAATTATGCCTAAAGTTTAAGCTCGCCGAAAGAACTCAATAAAAACTGAGGACTGCCATTCTTAAGGTGTATACTTCTTGCTATTCCATAGGAGAACCTTATTCTACAAAGGTAGCAGATGATCAGGTACGAGCTCATCATAATCTAGGTTTTGAGAATATTATAGTTTACGAGGCACAATGTGAAGCCGGGCTTCGTTTCCTTTAGATTCCTTTCTAGAAAGCTTGCTTATTGCTTTTGACATTCCTCTTACCCAACTGCACCCAAATGCTATATCTGTAATATCCTAGCTTCAGCTAAGATTATACATAGTAAAGGCAAATAACCAGAGTTAGGTATGTTTACAAAGATCTACCTTTTTACGCAAAAACATGATCAAGTATACATTTCAGTGTCTTTCAATACTGGTCACGTTATATTCTCTAACCTTCCAAATAAAATCCATAGCCTGTAGAAAATTTTTTTCATTATTCATTCCCAAGTGCTTTTGACAATCTCCCAAGGGTTTAAATTCCTTGTACAATAAACCAAAAGATACCCTAAGACTACTCTTTGGATATTTGGGTGAATGAGTTAATAGAGGATGGTGTAAAAGACAAGGTTGACCTTAGGGAATTCTTTAATGAGTATAAGTGACCCAATGACCTCTCTACTCGGCGCCATGCATTGAGTTCCCATATTGAAGGCTTATTAGGCCAGCCATCCTCTTCTACTACTATTGGCCCTTGTGGTATTAATCCTTTTCTTTCATACTTAATTTACTTTTATGTATTTTTCTTCTATTGTAGATGGATCGCCTAAAGCCAATTAAACTGAATATAGAAGCTAATAGAGGAAGCAAGGCGAAGAAGAGAAGGGTTGTTGAAGCAGCAACTGCCTCAAAGGTTTCCCAGAACACTGAGGCTGCTCAAAATCTTACCCATCAAGAGCAAAATACAGAGGTGACAACTCTCTCTTCGACTCTTGGTTCTCCTCCACGATCTTCCAGTGTTCAATTTACTCCTGGATAGTTTTAAAATAACCCAGATAAGGCTACCTTTGATCATCAAATCATCTAGAAGTTTACAATGAAATTCTTTAACTTCCCTTCTAATATGGAATCCCTCAAGAATATGGATGATGTCTCTCACATGGAGCACTTTACTCAATTTTCTCTATCTTTAAGTTCAATGTAACTTGGTTTAAGTTTTTATTAAACTTACTTTTAGCCTTACTTATTTTTGTCCCTTCGCAGATGCTACAGTATGGACTATACTTGGACTCTACTCGCCAAGATAGTCAGAAGCTTACTGAAAAAAAGAACCTTGCTTGTGAAGCGGTAGTGAAAGAGCTTAAGTAGAGAGATCTGGAGGCTGAAAGTGATTTGCATAACCTCCAAAGTGATTTTGGTGTTGTTAACCAAAAGTTGGCTCATACTGAGGCTGAGTTGAAAAAAATATAGGAACTTTATGTGTAAGATCAAGAGGATAAGAAGAAAGCGAGTCGTCGCCAAAGGGCCATCACCTGAGAGCTACTTTATTTGTAACTTCTATTGGAGATTTAGTGAAGGCTCAATATGAAAACTTTGACATAGCTGAGTTTAAGAAGATTGACTTGGGAGCTATGTAGAATAGAATCTGGGAAGAGCTTCCCCTTGACATTCCCAACGAGTCTAATGATGATGAAGAGCTCGAAGGAGAGATCCATTTAGAGGCCCAAGTACCTCCTGTTTTGACTACTAAAGAGGAAAATGTTTTACCTCTAAATGAAAATCCTATGACTGATGATGTTCCTGAAATGGAACAAAATATATGATCTTTTAAACCTATATGTATTTTGTAGGATTTTTAGATCCTATGTAAATTTTTATCACTTTAATGAAATGACCCTTTTGCTTTCTATTCGCCTGTGATGTTTTCAATTCCTTCTATCCAGAAAACTTAATAAATAGTAAAAATATGCTTTAATCCTCTGCTAGGGTATTGTGTTAACCTTCGCTTCACATTTAAGTGGCGAATGGGCTACTAACTTATTAAGATGCATAGCTATTCACCATTAAATGATCTTCACTATATGGTGCATGTAAGAGGAAGATTGTTGATATGTGTGAAACACATATAGTGTTTAGGGCCTCTAGCTGCTAAGTTTTGGGGGATTTAGCCTAAATCAAAGCACAAAACATGCATTTTCCCCGGTTTTACTCCGTACAAGTGTAAATTCATTAGCTTTGTAATTGTTGGGCTTTCTTGTGTTATTTATACTTGTTTGGTGTGAATTTTATGTAGGTATGCAGCCTAAGGGGTTTGGAGACCATAGGCAACATTTGGAGTTTTGGGCTTCAACGAGCTAGTTCGTGAGTTTACAGATTGGTCAACTTTAGAGGATCGGAACGGACAATGTGGAAAGACTTTTGAAGTGAAAAGTTCAGATCACTAGCACCTTGAGTCTACTTCCATTTTCATGAAGAATCAGCTCAATCGGTGCTAGGACGAAGGAGATGCAAGCCACACTCCGAGAAGTGCTCTGAAAGCTGCCTTAACTATAGCACAAAAATGTCAAGGGCATTTTGGGCAAGCATACAATGGAATTAGTCCAACCTTACAAAAGACACATTGAATTAGACATCTTGAACTCCATTTTAGGATCAATAATTTCTCAATTCGGAGTTTAGACGACTAAGATATGCCCCTTGCACATTGGACCATCTGCTAGCACATCGTGACAAACTCATAGGAAAACCACACAGCCTGTGCTCAACATGGCACACAGCCCATGTGAGACTCTTGCGAGTAGCATTTTCAATCTTTTAAGGTTAGCCTCAGCATGACCACACGGCCTGTGCGTCACTTGGCACACGGCCTGTGTGGGGCCGACGAGGCCTCCCACTTTAAAAGACCCCAAACCCCTTACTTTTGAACCTTTACCCATTTTCTCAGGGCTTCCAGCCCCTAATGAGAGAAATAGGACATATTTTAAAGAGAGAAACACAAAATTAAAGAAGTTAATTTGGCTTAGATTCACTTAGATTTAGGTTGTAAAAACTCTTTAATATTCAATTAATCAAGAATCTTTAATTTTCCTTGTCTAATCCCTTTGCTTTTGGATCTCCATACTTCTTTAAATGGATAATATCTCTTCTTATTCTTATTTATTGTCTTTTTTACTTGTGTGTTTGTGTAGATCTTTACTCTAGAACCATGTGAAACCTCACTTTTGAGGTCATTTGATATGAATCCTCTTTTCTCTCTCTAATTAGTGCTTTATTTATCATGGGTTTCATGTGTATGGTGATTAAATGGCCACAATTCTCCATGCTTATTTCAATAGATGTGCACTATAAAGATATAGGTATGTTTATGGACTTTGCACATTATCGTTTATGAACCTATTATGAAAGATCTAATAGGGTTTATGGATGGGTTTAAAAGGTAACCAATGAGCTTAATGTAGTCGGGTAGTGTCATTGATTACAATGAGAGTTGAATCAATGCATACTTGATTAATTTGGTATGGATAGAGATAAGATATCATTATCTAAGGGTTGCCTTCTCCATATAGGCATTGCATTGATTAGAGGGGCTTGGGTTTTCATTGAATGGCCAGGAGGTTGAAGGAAAGCATGAGTTCTAGTTGGTTTTAGTTTATTATTGTCTTAGTTAATTATTACATTTAGTTATCTTTTGTTATTTATTACTTAATTTCTTTATTGCTTAATTTAGTTCAGTTAGTTTAATTATCTTTTCTTGATTTAATTTCTTTAGAAAATCAAAGTGGGATTTGAACCTTGTAATTAGTCCCGCCAATCCCCGTGGATCGATATCTTTTTACTACTTGGACACCGTACGCTTGCGGTTCACACCAATTGCGTAATAGGTCTTCTGGACCTTTGTTATATGGCTATTCACCATTGAGATGGTCTAGATGACCTTCGCTTTATGGAGCAAGTAAATGGAAAATTACCTTATGAGTCTTCTGGACCCTTCGCTATATGGCTATTCGCCATTGCGATGGTTTAGATGACCTTTGCTTTGTGGAGTGAGTAAGTGGCAAATTGCCTAATGGGTCTTCTAGATCCTTTGCTATATGGCTATTCACCATTGAGATGGTCTAGATGACCTTCGCTTCATAGAGCGTGTAAGTGGCAGATTGCCTAATAGGTCTTTTGGACCCTTCACTATATGGCTATTTGCCATTGAGATGGTCTAGATGACCTTCGCTTCATGGATCGTATAAGTGGTAGATTGCCTAATGGGTCTTATAGACCCCTCACTATACAGCTATTGGCCATTTAGACATGTGTTACTTTTTATGATTATCTTCGTTATGTGACCTGCCGATGTCACTTGACTACATGGCAATATGCCATGTAGGAGTTCCTTCGCTACATGGCAATATGCCCTATAGGAGGCTCTACGCTGTATGGCAATTATTAGGTCCTTCATAATTTATTGGATATTCATAATAATGACTAGTCATTTATATTGTTGAATAAATTATTTTAGAAATAGTGAAATGACCTGGTGGCAAATTTCACCTTAGGTTCGAAACAAATTTCATTAAATGGAATATATATACCAATAAGATGAATGCCATTACAAATATAACTAAACTAAGGGGGCCTGGCAACAAATTGGATGCCTGATGGCCAAAATCATTCTACTAATCATGACTTGGCATCAAATTGGATGCCTAATAATCCTATAATGGCTATAGAATCAGCCTTATTTATTAGAAAAAATTGTAACTATTAACTACTAATAGTATTTCTGGAGTACCTCAATATTACATGTCCTTGGTAACTCTGTCCCATTCAGGTATGCGAGTTTATATACTCATTTTTGTACTATACTTGTTACAAGGTAGTGTCCTTCCTTATTGGAACCCAGCTTTCCTATTCCAACATCTCTAGTTCCAATATTGGCCTTTCTCAAAACCAAATCACCAACCTTGAAGGTTTTACCCCTGACCTTCTTATTGTGATAAATGGCCACCTGCTATTTATACATATCAGCCCTTAACTCAGCCTACTCCCTTCTTTCCTGAAGAAGGTCATTGCAAAGTCTAGCACTTTCTTCATTCGTTGCTTCATCGTAATGCAAATGCCTCTAGGAGGCTAGTCCAACCTCTATTGGCACCATATCATCCATCCCACATGTGAGTCAGAATGGAGATTTTGAAGTACCCTTCTTTAGTGAGGTTCTGTATGCCTAAAGTAAACTATTAAGTTCCTCGACCCATCTGAATTTGGTCTCGTCAAGCCTTTTCTTTAATCCATTTAAGATTGTCCTGTTGGTAACTTCAGTTTGCCCATTAGTCTGGGGATAGGTCACTGAAGCGAACCCTTGTTTAATCTTCAGTCCTTCACAAAATTCTTTGAATCGAGAACAATTAAATTATTTCATGTTGTCTATTATAAGCGTGTGAGGGATTCCAAATCTACAAACAACCTCTCTTTTCAAGAACTCCTCAATCCTAGCCTCTGTGATTGTTGGGATTGCTTCTGCTTCTACCTACTTGGTATAATGATCGATAGCCACTATAAGAAATTTTCTTTAGCCAGAGGCTAGTGGGAAAGGACCAAGGATATTTATTCCCTACACAGTTAATAGCTAAGGGCTTCCTAGACGAGGCATTGTGGTGTATGGATAGTGGGAAATTCTTGCAAATTTCTGGCATTTGTCACATGCTTTGACTAATTTAGTTGCATCATCATACATAGTAGGCTAGTAGTAGCCTTGAATAGCAGCTTTCTTGATAAGTGCTTTGGATGCTTCATGCGCTCCATATCGACACCAACGGTTTGTCAGAGATCTGAGGTAAAGGACTCCGTCCTTCTAGTGATACATGGATGCCTTTCTAACCAATTTATGTGCTTCCTTCTTTTCCTTTGGGAGTTCTCGCTTAGACTTATTGAGTATGATGGCCTTTCTCTAATCAACCTTTTCTTATATCTCTATCCTCTCAACCCTTTTAATACTATGGGATGTCAGCTCTTCCCTCATAGGCGTACTATATAATAATTCATCTCCATATGCTACAGCTTTGGCTAACTAATCAGCCCTTATGTTTTTTAATCTGGGGATTTGTTGTAGAGTGACTGTGCCTCCATGTTTTTCCACCTCTTTGATAAGGTGTTTCACCTTTGCTAAGCATTTGCACATATTGGATTCTTTAGCTTTGAGACTGCCCATGCCGTGGCTTACTACCAGTTGGGAGTCGCTTGTGGATCAACATGTTTAGAACTTTTATTTCTCTAGGTAGCTCCAATCCTGCAATAAGAACCTCATATTTAGGCATATTAATTATTAGTAGCTTTAAATGATAATTGTACCACATAAGTTATCTAGATTTTCTGAGGACCGAGTAGGACCACTCCTGCCTTTGACCCATTAGAGCTTGAGGCCCTATCTACATACAGTTTCCATTGCTCTTTATCTTCTAATTCCTGATCTTGACCCTCACTCATTTATGCCATAAAGCCCGCCAAGACTCCTTCATGGCTTTCCTTAATTCATACTGGATATCATACTGCCCCAACAAAACTAACCATTACACCAACCTTTCAGATGTTTTCGGTCTCTCCAACGTCTTCCTCAGTCGAGCATTGGTACTTAGTATCACTGAGTGTGCTTGGAAATACGGCTGCAGCTTTTTAGCCGTTACGATGATGGCCAAAGCTAACTTGTCTACCGTCGAGTATCTGGTTTCAGCTCCCTTAAGTGCTCTGTTGACATAGTAGATGAGTTTTTTAACCCCCTCTTACTCTTGGATCAGCACACTTGATATTATTTCCATGATGCATGCTATATACAAATATAGCTCTTCACCCTTAAGAGGCTGGCTGAGTAATGGTGGTCATGTTAGGAACTTCATTAGATCTTTAAATGGCTTCTTACACTCTGCTGTCCATTGGAACTTCATAGGGTTCTTTAGGGCCTTGAAGAATAGGAGTGACCTTCGAGCTGAACTAGGAATGAACCTTCCCAAGGCAGTCACTCATCCGTTCAGTTTTAAGACTTTGTTTATGCCTTTTGGGGAGGGCATCTTCAGTATAACTTTGATCTTTTCTAGGTTAGCTTCTATACCCCTTTATGACACCATGTATACAAGGAACTTTCCAACCTTGACATCAAAAGTGCATTTGTTAGGATTCAGCTTGATTAAAAATTTTAAAAACCTTCTCTAGATCCGTTACATGTTAGCCTTCTGTCTTGCTCTTTACAATTAAATCATCTACATAGGCCTCTAGCCTGTCTCCTATTTAATCCTGAAACATATGATTGATCAACCTTTGGTAGGTCGTACCTACGTTCTTTAAGCCAAAAGTCATTACTATATAACATTATCTGCTATGAAAGTTATTTTTTTGGAAGTTTGTGGTATCATTGAGCGGCATCGAAGAAGCTTATGATCTCATATCTAGGCATTGAATCTACTAGCTAATCAATGGAAGGCAAAAGGTAATGATCTTTCAGACATGCCTTATTAAGGTTAGTGAAATTACACCTGTGGAACTTTCCGTTTTGTTTCACTATGTTATCCAGCCATTCGAAATGGTGAATCTTTTTAATGATTCCTACTTTTTCCAACTTCTCAATCTCTTGCCTGATTGCCAATTGCCTTCCTACAACAAATCTCCTTCTCTTCTACTTAACATGTTTGTCTTGCAGATCCAAGTTAATCTTGTGAATGCTTACTATTGGATCTACTTTGATAATCTTTGATGGCACACTGTCAAATGAACCAGCGTTATCTTGTATGACCCCTTTCAATATCTCTCTTTATTTCAGGTTTGAGTTCTGTTCCGACCTTCACTATTTTTTGATTAGCGATCAACTTTATCTCCTCGATGGACCCATATGGTTCAGGTATGTCATCATCAAGGGCGGGGTTAAAGACTTTTTCTATAGGGTGGACTTTTATTTTCCCCTTTTTCTGCCATAATATAGCATTTTTTAGCTCTTTCTTGGTCTCCCTTTATGACTACTACCCCTTCAACTACCAGGATCTTAATAGTCAAGTATCTAATACTTGTAGCTGCTCCTGAATCATAGAGGAATGGGTGCCCTAAAATATCGTTATATGCTAGCTCCATATCCACTAAGTTAAAAAGGGCTTTGAAGCTCTTGACAAGTCCTTCATTAGATTTCCCTAGCTCCATTTTTAACTCTACCACCCCCGGGGGCACGATGAGTTTTCCTCCTAACCTGATAAGTGCGATGGTTGATTTTCAGATGTTAACTATTATCTTGTTCATCATTTTGAAAGACTGGAAAGATAAAATGTTAACTCTTCCTTCACTAGTGATAAAATGTTAACACTTCCTTCACCAATAGTCTTTTTACTATGAAATCAACAATGTTATCCTCTATGACTAGAGCGTCATTGTGAGGCCCTGAGACATGGTGGCATCCTTTGGCCCAAATGTCACCACACACATTCGATTGCTATCCTCTGTGATAACCATCATCTCCTTTCTTTGCCTTTTCCTGATGGCAGGGGTTACTTGTTCTCCCCCAACAAATACGTGTATTACTAGCAGAGTGCCCTTTCTTTTTGGAACTCTATCCTTCCTTTCTTGATCTTCCCATTTGTCATCTCTGCTCTTCTTGGAAGGTTTCTCCATAAACTTTGCAAGCTTTTTGAGCTGAACAAGCCTTTCAATCTCTTTTTGTAAGCCTCTACAGTCTTCCATGTCATGACAGTGATCATTATGGAAATGACAGTATTTATTTCTGTCTCTCCTGTCCCTTTTGCTAGGGTTCATTTTTCAAAGCCTATGGTACTCCTCACCATTCTTCTTTATCCACATCAGGATGTTATAGCTGGAGTCATTCAAAGGTGTGAACAACTCTAGATCTTTTGGCTTGAAAGGCCTATCTTTGCCCTGCTACTTTTTTGCTACCTCCCTTTTCTCTAGGGGTTTATTTCCTTTCTTTGTTTTAACTCCCTTCTGATCTATCCATATGGTTTCTTCTAGATCGGCATATTTTTTTTGCCAGTGCAATAGCCTGGTTTGCTCATAACCAACATGTCATGGAGCTTACGGAACCTTGTTCCTTTACGTAGAGCCTCTATGGTTGTTTCAGCATTCAGGTAGTCAATCATCATGGCCTTCTTATTGAATCTTTCCATGTATTTTGTCAGGGTCTCATTCTCACCCTAAACATACCCACGTAGGTCGCTAGACTTCCTTGTAGGTGGTATATTAGTTAGATATCTCATTTTGAATGATATAGCTAGTTCCTTAGAGGATTGTATGGACCTTTTGGGGGGCTTTAAGTACCACCTCTAAGCCGATTCTAACAAGGTAGTCGAAAAGACCTGGCATAACACTGAATCTGTAATGTCTTGTTGGAGATCCATTGTGTTTCTGAACTTCGAGATATGTTCCCTAGGATTTCCTTTTCTATCGAAAGAATCCATTTTTGGGGTCTTCAAATTGTCTCGTATGGGTTGCACCAATATATCGGTGGATAAGGGTGATCCTGTCTCCATAACCTGATCATCTCCCAACTCACCTTTTTTCCACTTCAGAATAACACCTCGTACCTTTTCTTCCAAGTTCGCTAGAGATTTGGGCTGCTCAACTCTGTTCCTAGAGTTGAGCTTCATCGTCTTTGGCTTTGATCATACTTACTCTTTTCCTATCTTTCCTCTCTTAGCTTTGCAAGCTGAGCTTCCAAATCTTTTCTCAGGTCATCTTGCTGCTGTCAGAACTACCTCATCACTTTCTGCACAACTGCTGTAATGGTCAATTTCAGCCTAGGGGCCTCTAGTGTTAGAGACTGCATGGGGATTGCACTCCCGGTGTGAAAAAGTGAAGAATCGTTCAGTCCAAAGTGGACAAACTGCTTAGGGTAGAGGTCCCTAAGGTAGGAGTGCTATAATTAAAATCCTAAGGCATCCCATAGGGATAGTGCTGGCCTTTAGAAGTCCCGATGTTCAAGTCATCTAGGACTCACATGGAAATTTATCCTCTCGATGTGAACGTAGGATTCACTCGAGTTATGGTAGTTAACGTGCCATTAATGGCCAAGGTTAAGGTGGTTCCAATTACAAATAAGGAGGAAACATGGATAGCTGGGGGAACTCCTGTTTTGGTAACTGATGTGCTTCCTGATGTTTCCTTAATTAGAATCATTGATGACCTCACCGAGGTACCTCCTGTTGTGCTTACAGAGAAGCCGCCATCATTGTCCTTAAGGACATCCCTGTGTTTGCCATCATCGTTATGGAGGATGTTGATAGGGTTGTAGCAGCAGTAGATGGAAGGATAGCGCCTCCAGTAGTCGAGCTTTTGGTAGGATTCAAACTCATCATTTCCCACAAACGGCACCAAGTGATATATCAGCTCCTACAATTTCGAAGGCTGAAATCTGCAAGAACAAAGGTTAATGAGAATTAGACGTGATGTCTAGATTCCACTCTGATGCCTAAGTTAGTATTTAGAGTTTCTGAATAATGCTGATTAATATAAATATTTTGTGAATGTACCTATTTATAGGAAGATTAGGGTTAGATAACCTTAGTTTTGTATCTGATAATCTCATCATATCCTGATAAACTTTATCTTGTCAGTTTCTTGATAACACTTATCTAACTTGCAATTGGCATATTAGAGTACCATTAGGATTCTGTATATGAATCCTTGGCATATTAGAGTACCATTAGGATTCTGTATATGAATCCTTGGTTTTGTACATGTGCCTGACTTGTATACGGATTGGTCTTCTATATATATGGGCCTTCTTAGTAATGCATAGGTTTGTATTTCTCTCATGGCCTAGATGGTCCATTAGGGTTTTTTATGGACTATCAAAAATGATATTTGTATTATCAAATTAAAATATCGAACATTTATCTTAAAGAGTTTTACAACAATACTATAACTACTGCGGCCTAAATAGCTAGAATAAATAAAATTGCACAAATATCAATAACAATAATGATTTTTATGGAAACATTATGTTCAAGACCCACAAATAGTAAAATAAATATTGTCTGACTTGGTGGAATCATAAGAAAAATATTTGAGGGGAGTCGGGTATTAACTGAGTGAATTAATATTATAATTATACAAGCAATCTACTTAGCATACAATAACACATATTATATAGTAAATAAATGTATATACATAATCACATAATACTCCAATCCAAAAACAAGCACAAGAGAAAAGGAGGACAAAAGAGGAATCATCACCCTAAACTTTAAAACTACATCTCGCCCTCGATCCAAAAGACTAATGCCTCGAGATTGTCAAACTACAAATAAGGATCCCCAAGTTATACACTCAATTTATGACAGAGTTCTGCAACTGTACGAAATTGTCATAGTTAAATCTAGAATATTCTGGAGTTGAATTCATAGGGAACAAACTATTTACATGTTCCCCAAACTAGATTACAGTCTTTACCCTAGTTTGGGGTTTAGTTTAAACACATAATTAAAACTAAAAAGAGATGTATATGTTAACAATATATTTATATATTATTTTCTCATTTAGGCTCATATTATTTTCCCATTTAGTCTCCTTTAAATTTATTGTATCTTTTCCTAATTAGTTATATATTTTCCTAGATAGTTGTCTTTGTATATTTCTAATTAGGGTTTAAGGCTCCTATTATCTTGTATATAACCATTAATGAAAGGGTGAATAATTTTCCTTCAATATTCAATCTTTTCTATTATTATCATGGTATTAGAGCCTTATAACTCTGCGTTTTTTTTTTGAAACAGATTCTAGTTCAATCATTAGGTATTCCAACAAATTGATTTGTCTCTCAAATTCCTTTTTTACAAACTTTTGTTTTCAATCTTAATAAACATATTCGGGAACAAGAGAAAAATGTTTTAACTCTTACACTATTATGGATTGTGAAAAATCTGACACTATATCTATCAAATTTAATGGGAGGAACTATCAGCTTTATGAATTCCATTTCCGCATTTTCATAGAAGGGAAAGAGTTTTTTTTTTTTTTTTGGATTTTTAGATAGTTTACCAAAAGAACCAACTGATGAAAAAGAATAGGCAAAGTGGAAGGTGAACAACGCCAAGGGTATTACTTGGACAATGTTGAAATTTGTGGAAAAAGATATTGCTTCAAGTCTACGGTCACTTACCACTGCTACCACAATAAAGAACCATCTCAACAAGGTGTCTTCACAAGCAAATCAAGCAAGATAATTTGAAATTGAATGTCAAATTGATAGGACCTTTTAAGAAGACAAGGGCATACAAACCTTCAACTCTAAAATGTTAGGTTTGTGGACTGAACTAGATATGGTATCGGTAAGTCTTGTTGA
>CANYLF013783345.1:0-16032 GCA_948193215.1 Bocquillonia castaneifolia
TCGAAGAAAGGTTAAGGTTTTTTTAATTAACATCTCAATTGAGCCTAATAAGGGTATTAAGCATGGTTTTCTTTAATTTTGTTTCCATGCAACGTGTGGATGTGTTATTTCATCATGGTGGTACATGGATTTACAATGAACAACTAGAAGAATTGAGCTATGAAGGAGAGGTATGTATCATACATGATTATGATCCTGATTACATGCGGTATGAGAATATTGTTGAATGTTTCTAGTATGTAGGGGTTAGAAATCTAAAAAATGTATTTGCTCTTGAACCTGGCAGAACTCTAAATACTAGTTTATTCTTAGTTAATAATGATGACAGTGTTAGAAGGGTGCTTAATTATATAACCAGAAATAGTTGGGTGAGGGAAATAGAGTTTTATGAGAACCATGATTTAGATGTACCTATTTAAGTTCAAGAAATTCTAGCATTAGAATGGCTAGAACCTGTTGGTAATATTGATAAGATTGGGAGAGAAAGGGTATGTGAAAATGTTGATATACCTGAGGTAGAAACACAGGCTAGCTAGTCAAGTTGGTGGGAATAGGGCATATGAAGAGGCTAGTCAGTTTCCCAACATAATTACATTGATCCAGCTAGTTATGTCAGTGTGGAATTAGAAGAGGAAGAAGAAGGTACTGATGTTGACAATGAAAATGTTGAGACTGGTGATGATGAGAGTGATAATGAGAACAATGGGCCACCCTTGGAAAGAGTTAGATATGATGAGAAGGATGGCTTGACCTATTTCCAAGTTAGCATGTCACTTGCTAATGCGTTTGATGCTAGGGAAGCTATTCATAACTATGGTGTTGCATTTGGTCATAAACTAAAACTTAATCCTAATGAGAAGAAAAAAATAGGAGTGAAATATAGAAATGAAATTGGATGCCCTTTTTATATACGGCTTGCTCAAGAGGGTGAAGATCCTAGATTAATTATGAAGACCATAAAGGCTGAGCATAGGTGTTTTAGAGATTTTAATATGCCTAGTGCATCAGCAGCTTTTATTGCAAAAAGATTCACCAAAATCCTAAATACAAGACTTCTGATATGAAGAAAGATTGTGAGAAATTTTTATAAGATTAATGTCAGCATTTATAAATGTAAAAGGGCAAAGAAAATGATCAAGGAAGAGCTGGAAGGTAGTTTCAAGGCTGAATTTAGATATTTAGTAGCTTAAGTTAAAGCTCTTAAAAAAGTAACGTAGGAACAAAGGTAGAAATAGTGCTTTGTAAGGATTCATTAAGATAGGGTAGAAGGGTGTTTAGAAGACTTTTTTTTGATGTTTGATTGTTGTAAAAGAAGTTGGAAAGGTGGATGTAGGCCTATTATAGGCCTTGATGGTTGTTTCTTGATAGGAAATACACAAGCCCAAGTGTTAACAGCTGTTAGAAGGGATGCAAATGAGCAAATTGTTCCTATTGCTTAGGCTGTAATTGACAAAGAAAATGAGAACAATTGGAAGTTGTTCCTATGTTGGCTTGCTCAAGAATTGGAACTAGGTGATGGTTCAAAAATCACCTTCATTTTTGATATGCAAAAGGTTAGTTTCTAACTTTCTTTTTTAATTTAAATTTATGATCCATATTACTTGTTTCAGCTTATAATTTAAATTGTATTAATAATTGTAGTAATTACATCTTATTTGTTGTGGTTTGTAGAGATTAATTGATGTAGTTCAACATGTATTACTTGAAGTTGAACACAGGTGGTGTACTAGACTGTGGACAGAGTGCCCGGGTGCCTGCTCGTTGATTAGTGTCCAATGGCAATGGCGACAGACTCACTAGATGGATTTTTATAATTTTATGAAAATAATTATCAAGTTGACACCCGAATTACATCGGGATCACCTAGTGATTAACAAACAAATAGATTCCTCAGGAATCCCCATTTGTCATCACACCAGATGATTTTTAGGTTCGGAATACGTCATCCATTCTTGGGCGATTTCCCATTTGATTAAGTAAGGAGGTCATTATTTCCTACCAAAGACAAACATTATAAAGCGATAAATCACCCGGAAAGTAAGATGCAATGAATGGGCGCGCCTAATATTGTTTCTAATCAATTTTTGTCCTACATTAGGTCCACTGTAGTTAACCCTGACTGATTAAGTGTTGATTGCTATATTGGTGGGTTACTACTTATTTTAATAAATAATTAGTCGAGTGGATTATTAACTTATTCATTTACATACATAACATCCACAATCAATTTTTAATATATTTTACACATATTCATAGGTTGACATTTGCACATTAATTTATTTATTATTTATCTAGAATATTAGAATGGCAGTAATATACATACGCCCTTAAAGAAAGGAAAGGTGAAATGAGTTTCTACCACTTTTATTATACTTATTACCGGATTTTATTTATTATATATGTCTGATTAATTATTTAATGTTCAGATCTAGGTGATCAACTATAAATTAAATAGGGTTCAGGATATCTTACCAATCAACTGACTAGCCTCGGAGAGGACCCATCAGTTGACCTTGAAGCTTCAAAAATGGTCTGTGGCCTTGGGTTTCTTTTATACGTGTTGACATGTCCTATGCATGAAGGTCCGGTCGGACCTTTGTCATTTTTCCGATCGGATCTTTGATTGGGCTAGGCCCAAGTTTTAGAAATAATCGAAGCAAGTGGGACATCCAGCTTAGCCCCAATCATCCGGCCGGATAATTTAAGGTTCGGCTGGATGAACACCTTTGGTTCGTAAAGGTTCGGCCAGACCTGTAACTAAGTGCTGGAGTTATTTTGGCCGAGTTTGTACCTGTTTATTACATGCCTTTGGAATAGAATACAAAGAAGATACAAAAATAACCCCCTAGAGTACAGGGAACCTTAAATCCTAAATATAATGGACTATTACAAATCAAACATATTTAAGGATTTAGGGACATGTTCGAATCTGCTTTTGCTTGGTTGAGCTCCTAAGCTACATCCTGCCTATCTATAACTCATCACCTTGCTCTCAGGAGTCCATGCATATAAGAAAATAAGAAAAGCTTAGTTATATGTGAACATGCAAAATTATAGTGGCTTAAAACATCAGGATATCAATGGAATGATACGAAAACCTCATTTTTACAATGTATGTATGCTAGAATGACCTTATGATTGTTATAATCTTAGTTTGTTACCGCTTTGTCGAATCATCGGAGAATCGGAGAAGATGAAGTTGCGCTCCCTCTTCTCTCCTTTTCCTCCTGCTCAAGGATTTGTTGCTTAGTCTTAAAGTAGTGTGTCTGTGCAAGTGGTAAAAAGTGCCTCCCCCATTGCAAGGTGTTGATGCAAGGATTATATAGCGCAGAGTAGTAGGAGCACGTAAGCCTACTACTGTTTTAACAAATCACCGCTCTGTAGTGAATAATCATGATTACCCTTACTAGTCTAGGGTGAAGATTCGACCAAATGATTGGTAAAGGTCCAGTCGGACCTTCACTAGATGGGCCTAGCACCATTCTTTCTTCAATCCTTTGGGCTCGACATGGGCAACTCAATGATCCGGCCGGATGTTTGGTAGTCCAGCTGAATCTCTGGTGTCTGGGGCAATCTTCATCATTTATCTTGCATAGGATAAGTATCTGAAATAGATAATTCACCTCAAGGTTTTTTGCTTAGCCCCATGGATCGAGTATCCCAAAATTCAGTGTCTACAGTTTTCCCTCGCTTTGCCAGAGCTTAGAAGTGATTGCATGAATAAGTGATTGGCAAAGCAAACATTTTCCAAGATACTTATGAAGCACACTGTCCTAGTGATTTGATAATTTCTGCTAAGGTGTTGGGAGGTAGCTCGCCTCCCAGATAAGTCTAAGACACTCGGTTTGTCTAGACTAGGTTTTGGAATACGTTTATTCCAATTTCGTCGGGACTAACCCGAAGAAGTCTAGGATATGCTTGGTCATTCTAGACTGAGAACCTAAGACATTGGCATCTTAGGAGACATTGGGACAAGCCTGGGAAAGTCTGGGACACGCTAGGTTGATCCAGACTAAGGACCTAAGACACTGGCGTCTTAGGGGACGTAGGGACAAGCCCGAGGAAGTCTAGAACATGCTTGTGGGTTTACTAGATAAGGAAATCTAGATTGTGGTGATCTAGACGGATGTCGGGTTTTACTCGAAAAATCTAGGATACTCTCAATCAACTAGACATAAAAATCTAGATCACTTGGCGATCCAGATGGACGTCGGGATTTACCCGAAAGATCTAGGATGCTCTCGATAGACTAGACACAGAAATCTAGATCACCGGTGATTTAGATCGACGTTGGGATTTACACAAAAGATCTACGATGCTCTCGATCGACTAGATAAACAAATCTAGATCATTGGCAATCTAGATGGATGTCGGGACTTACCCAGAAGATCTAGGATGCTATCGATCGACTAGACACAGAAATCTAGATCACAGGTAATCTAGATGGACTACGGGATTTACCCATAAGATCTAGTATGCTCTCGATCGACTAGACACAGAAATCTAGATCACTGGCGATCTAGATGGACGCTGGGATTTACCTAGAAAATCTAGGATGGTATGAATTTTATGGAGTTAGTAGGTTTTACCTGGAGCTAGCTGGAGGCAATTTGCTGTGGCTCTGGCATTCTAATGTTGATGGCGGCTCACTGTCTCTTAAGGTCCTGGAGTGAATGGTGGCTCGCTGTCGCTTGAAACCTATGCTGGAGGTGACTTATTTTCACCTGAAATTCTGATGGTGGAAGGTGGCTTGCTGCTACCTGGGATTCCAAAGTTGAAGGTGATTTGCTGTCGCCTAGTCTCAAATTCTGAGAAAGGCTCACAGTTCTCTGGAGTTTATAAGCTTGGAGGATGCTTCTCACCTGATATTCAGATATTGATGGCGGCTTGTTGTCGTTTGAGGTCTTGTAGTCATTGTGGGAAATTTCTGAAGCGTTGGTGGTGACATGCATTTTCCAAGTTGATCCTAGGATGGCCTGCTGCCTGCTAGTTTCTGGATTCATCGAAGGTGGCTCGCTGTCGGTTGTAATTGCCAGAGATGGCTCGCTGCCGACTGCAATTCTAGATAGATGGTGATCTGCTATCACCTAGGATTGTTGAAGCTGGCTCATCACCGACTGTGCTTTCTGAATCAAGGGTGACTCCCTATCACTTAAGTCCACTGGAGGTGGCTTGCTGCCGTCTTGAATTTTTTAGAGTCATAAGTGACTTGCTATCATTTAGATACTTTCTGAAAATGGCTTGCCACTTGTCTAGAATTCTCTAATAATGGCTCGTTGTCGTCCGAGATTCTATTGCTTTCTGATCGTGGGCCCGTAGCTATCTTGGAGGTAGTTCTCCATTGCCTAACATCCTGATATTTTGAAGGTGGCTTGTTGTCGCCTGGGGTTGTAAAGATTTTAGAGGTAGCTATCTGTTGCTTTCTGTAGTCAAGTACGACTTGTCGTCACTGGGATTCGCTAAGGTGGTCTACTAACGGTTGTGTCTCTGAATCACGAGGTGACCTGGGTTTGTCGAAGGTGGCTTACTGCCGGTATTGTGTTTGAGTTTACTGAAGGTAGCTCTCTGCCGATTGCATTTCTAAATCACGAGGTGACTTGTTATTCATTGGGGGAGGCTCGCTACCGGTTAGGATCACTAGACATGGCTCGCAGCCAACCAAGATTGCTGGAGATGATTTACTACTGCCTACATGTCTGAGTCATGGGTGATTTGCTATCACCGTGATTTGTTGGATGGGGCTCATCACTGGTTGCACGTCTGTGACAATTGGTGGTGGCCGGCTGCCGATTGTACTTCTAAATCAAGGGTGACTTGCTATCACCTGAATTTATTGGAGAGTGGCTCGCTGTAGGTTGTGCTTCTGGATTTGTCGGGAATGAGGGCGGTTTGATGTTGCCTGAAGTTAGCTTAGATTAAAGGTGGCTTGCTGCCACCCGTGTTCTTATTATCGAAAGCGGCTTACTGTCGCCAGAAATTCTATAGTTAAAGGTGGCCTATTATTGCCTAAGATCCTGGGATTTGAGGATGACATGCCGCCATCTGGAGTCATTCTCTCCCTAAAAGCCATTCTAATATTTTGAGGGTGACCCGCTGCCCCTTGATTGTTTTTGGAATCTTTTGGAGATGACTCATTTCCTCTAAGATATGTTCCTGACTTTTCTTTCAGTCGTGAGAAGATTTTGATTTCTCTGCAGTATCAGTCAGTACAATTATCTTCCTTTTCAAGGCTAATCACTCGTCAGGTGAGTCATTATTGGTGTTACTCACCTGATGTCGTCATAAATTGGTAATCAGGAGGCTCTGTCTTGCCCCCGAGTTTCAATGGTTTATCCCTGCTCCGTCTAGGGATATGTTGACCTGTATGTGGGTGGATGGGAGATTCATTCTGCCCCCAGTTTCCCATTGTTTCATTCTTTTGACTCGCTCTGGAAGTGCATGTCAGCTTACGACCAATTACTCCCACATTTGTGTTTGCTCGCACATTGGATTTTTATATTAGGTTGCTTTCCCCTTCTGTCATAGGCATCTGGGCAGTGTGATTCAGTTGTTGTTATTGTTGCTTCAGATGTTGTGCTTGTTGTGGCGAGTTATTTACCTTAGCCTCGTCTGGCTCTTAATTCTTTCATTCTTTGATATGTCTCGTGCCGTTTGGCATCTTGAAATGTAGCATGTATGCATGTCATGCATAATATGTAATTCTAAATGATTTCAGCCATTCATTGTCGGCTTTCCTGTCTAATGTGCATTTATGATGCAATGTGGTATGAGCAAGCAGTGCAAATGCCAACTCTAGAATGTGATGATTGATCATGCATTAAAGAAAGAGTGTTGGTCAAGTTATGTTAACGTCATGTTGCTCCTGGTCGGCAAGGATGCTTGCTCCTGTCTAGTGATGGTGGTACCTGAGTCTGAGCTTAGATGGTGGCTTGAAGTGCATGGATCAGTCCGGATAGAAGACTTCAGTTACTTGGGTCTCAGACTGGATGAAGTGTCCCTTGTGTTTTGTCTGGCCTGGCCTTTTAAAGCTGTTAGATGTAACGAGGATGTCCCTTGCCCCCTATCTAGAGGAATTTCATCAATGGGTGTCTTGTTTTCTGGGTTTCAGCTTTTGTTTCAGGTTTTTGGTTTGAGTTTGGCTCTTGGGTTTCCTTTTTTTTCCATGGCCTTCATTTTTGCGTGAGCTAGCCACTGCTAGGTTTTCGACTCTTTGAGCTTTTATTTGTTTATTTGCCTTAACTTTTGCATGAGCCGCCCACGGAGGCGTTTTCAACTCATCAAGCTTTATTCAATTTAATTCGTTGTCTTTTTGCCTAGGGTGCCTCATTGTGAGGTTTTCACCCTAGCAGGCCTTGCGTTGAATTTTGCATGAGCAGCCGACGGAGGGGTTTTCAACTCATCAAGCTTTATTTGTTTTAGCCTTGTCTTTTTGCCTAGGGTGCCTCTTTGTGAGGTTTTCACCCTAGCAGACCTTGCCTTAATATTTTCATGAGCCGCCCACGGAGGGGTTTTCAACTCATCAGGCTTTATTTGTTTTGGCCTTATCTTTTTTCCTAGGGTGCCTCTTTGTGAGGTTTTCACCCTAGCAAGCCTTGCTTTAATTTTTGCATGAGCCGCCCACGGAGGGGTTTTCAACTCATCAAGCTTTATTTATTTCTCTGGTCTTGATCGTTAATCTACAGAATGTGGAGGTTGAGTTGGAACAAACGTAAGGCATGTTACTGCCTTATTAGCGAAGAGATTGGCTATCTTGTTGTTGATGGCGTCAGAATGGGCTTCTTCTCTTATGGGAGGCGTGAAGTTCTCCTTTGAAAGTTTTGACTCTGTATCGTGCTTGTTATGTGGATTGTCTGGCTTATCCTATTACCCATTTAGTATCTCATTCAAAATGCAAATGGTACGATGCAATCAAGAGTATCTGATAGTAAATCATTCCTATTTCATTCAACAATGCTACGGAGGAGTGTGGTTTACGTGCTGGGCCCAATGTTGTTGTGGCCGCTGGTTGTGCCTTTCGGGTTTCATGTTTTAAGCTTTAATCTGGGCTTTTCTTTTAACTTATTTTTCGCTTCTTTTGCTCCTTTACACAGGCTTGATCAGTTATGGCTTCTTGTGCCAGGGCAGTTGTTGACACTTTTGTGCAAAGTATTGATGTCAGCGCTTCGGCGCATTTCAAAGATGTTTGTTAGGCTTCTTTTGTGGCCTATCACCAAAAGCATTATGCTTGGATTGATAAGACTCGTCATTCATTGATTGCTTGGTCTCTATTATCATGATTTAGAGTTTATTCTTACGTCCCCGTTGATCACACATTTGTTTGAGCAGCCTCTTGTTGCTTCCGTTTTATGTTCCAGTCATGCTTCACTGTCACGTAGATTTGCTTTGTTTTGAATCTCTCTACTTTCTCATTTTTATTTTTTATCTTTTCTTTCATTCTTCTTCTTTTTCATTTTTTTCATTTTTTCTTTTCATCTTTTTTTCCTCTTTTTTTCATTTTTTTTATCTCTTTTTTTTCAGTCACAAAGAGATTTTGACATTTTGTTTCACCTTGTGAAGGAGGCCCAGAAGTATTTTGGGGAGGCCTTAGGTGTTTTGAGGTGATCTCCAGGACTAGCAATCCTCAGATGGTGTTTTACTTGCCCTACACTTGTGATGTCTCTTTACTGATCAAAGCCATTTTTTGGGATCGAGCATGGCGTTTCTGCATCTTTTCTCTCTTCTTTCTATGACAGCAGCAGCAGGCCCATCAAATGCTTCAAAGTCTTGTAGCAATGCTAAATGAACTATCATGATATGAGTGAATGCCAAATATGCCATGAGTCCAAATGCATTTAAGAAAGGAACACTATTCAGATAAAAGGAAAAGTAGATTTTCCATTTATTTATTTACAGGCACATCATAGAGTACAAGGATGGCACATTCTCAAGCTAGTAATCCAGTTGCCAAGTCTTCAAGCGTTCTAGGTCAGGGATTCTTCCTCCATCGATGAGATCCTAGATGTTATGGCGGAGCGCTAGGCAATCGTTAGTAGGATGTCCATCCGTCATGTGAAATGTGCAGAAGGTCCCCGGGATGTGAAGACATGAATCTCGATCGGCAAGACTCTTTGATGGTTGTGGTTGTAGCAGGTTAAGATGCTTCAGATGTTCAATGATATCTGGGAGAGTGAAGGGGAGCTTGGAGAGTCGGCGTGCGGTTGAGGTGCCAGCCTGGCTTGACTTAACATTGTCTAGACTATTGAATCGGACCAAGGCTATTGGTCCCTTGTCGATAAGCTTCTTGATGACCTCTTTCAATCTAGTGCAATCATTAGTCAAGTGTCCGTCTATCTGGTGGAATTCACAGTACGTTCTTGGGACGTAGTTTGGGACATTAAAGCCTTGGTCACCCTTTACAAATTCTAGAGCAAAGAACCCTTAGGAAACCAAACTGTGAAATACTTTAGACACTGATTGATTATAATCATAGTACCCATTGAGGAGTGGAGTTCGTGCCGCTGTAGCTTTTTCAGGCCTTGCATGGCTTCGATCATTGGTTACGTAAGGGTAAGGATGATCTGGAAGGGGTTCATGATGTGGATAAGGATGAGTCAAAGGTTCTTGCAGGAAGAGGACTTCTTGTTGAAGGCGGTAGTAGGCCGCTGGGTCATATAGGGTGACATGGAAGCCTAGTGGGTAACTGTAGGCTCGTCAAGCCTAAAGTGATGATCAGCGCAGATGTTTAGTGGGCATTCTAGGGGTTCAATTTTAATGCTTTTATCTGAAATTGTAGCACATTTGGTGGTTATGTCAGGAATCTGATTTCCTTATAGGTCCAAGGTGGGCCTTTCCTGTCGGGGTAGGGAGCTTTGGTTTTCCAAATCCACCAGGAGTTCAGTTCCTTATAGGGGGTGTTCCTATTCAATGACGGACTTTACAGGTCTCTTGGCTCTGAGCTTCTGTGCAAGAGCTTGAACTTCTTCCCTTATCGCTTTACGGAGTTGATAGAGCCAAAATTTGTCTTCCATTTGCTACAAAGATAGAGATATTATGGCAAAACCTGCAACATGTGTGTATGTTATGTTTAATGTGTGTAATGTTTCATAACCTTAACGATTCATGTTTGTATTCATGATTGTGATGTAGAAAGTAGCTCTGCCTGTCTCCGTTGCAACCATCCAAGAGCATGTGTCTGAATTCCATCCCTGTTAACAAGCATCCTATCATCTTTTGACATTATTCTCGCTTGGTTGATTATTCATGCGCAGGCATTGTTGCTGAAAGACTTCATGCAAGATAAAGCGGGAAGATGTTTCATTCAGTAAAAGGAATCAAGTCTAGTCAAGTACAATCCATCTTACAAATTACAAGTAAAATTTGATGGTTGTATTTATTCAGCCCACGCTATCCTTTCGAAGGTGAAAACTATCAGCGCCTGACCGATTTCCCTCAATACTTCTAACTCCGGCGTTGTCTGCATCCCTAGCCTTCTGTCTTCTTCCCCTTTCTTATTTCTTTCTCTATATGGCCAAGGACAATGGGTAATTGCTCAGGATGATATTCTGCCATGTAGTGTAGCAACCAACTACCTTCATTTTCTAACACAGGTTCGATCTCGGATATCCTCCGGTCAATACTTTCCACTGATGGCTGTGAGGTCGATGATATCATCTCAAGCGTTCATTCCGTAGCATATCCCATGGTTCTGTCTCCTAAGCTAACCAAACTGTCATCCAAGACCAGGTCGTTTATGATGTTGACAAACCAGTAATAGTTTCTCAGGCTGTGTCCCATAGATAGGTGGTTGCAACAATATTCCCCCATGAAAAAGGATTTGAAGCTATCATAAACAGGTGGGTCGGTGGGGTGTAAGTATCCTTTCTCAACTAGATCACCGAAGATCTCGCCCAAGGTGTTTTTAAGGACTGGCGGGGTCCTTTTAGTTGTAGGGGCAGTACCTCCTTCCATTTGAACATATCGGGGAGAAAGCTTATGTTCCTTTCCTGTTTCTCTGCCCCTATGCAAATGATGAACCCATTGTCAGTGATGGCAATCTCCCTCTTGCTATAAAGTTCATTACTGGCTCTTCTGAACGTCCCACATTCGTCGATGTAATGTCCAAAGCCACAGTGGTATTCACAGAAGGTGTAAGGCCTAAACACATCCCCTTCCATCACAACTTTTGGGGGCAGCTTGGCTAACATTATGCGCTCAATTAGTTCTTCATAAATTTCCAAGGCCCTCCATTCTTTGTCCCATAGGTAATCCTCTCCTTTAAAGTCACCGTTCAGAACAGGGATCTCCCAAGTGCCTCGGTTGATGCCCAGGGTAGATTTCTCTATTCCTACTTCCATTAGGACATCATCATTAATAAGGCATTGTATGGCCTTCCCCAAAGTCAGGCATTCATTCGTCCAATGTCCTTCCATCTTATGGTTGTCATAGAAAGTTCCAGCTTCAAAATTTATTGTATTGGCATCAGGGCAGAAGGAAGAGGGCTTAGGTATGGTAACGTCCCAACTTCTCAAAGTAGTAAGTGTAGCTGACAGAGGTTGTTCTAAGTAAAGCACTTGAGCCCGTCTCTCATTCAGATTTAATACCGTTGAAGCAGTACCATAACTATGGACGTCCCTTTCAGTGCTACTGTTGGAATAGCGAGAGCTACTTGCCATTCTTAGCTCAGTAAGTGCATGAATGAGTGTTATATGATGTATACGTGTATGCATGACAAAGAAATAAGAAAAATCGTTAGCTATACACATAACAAATACTACCGAATGGCATGCCTTCCAACCTTATTTCTCCTACACACATATTCCGTTGGTCAAAAGTCCATTTCCTAGGTAGGTTGGGGTACTTTATTTTATCAGTAGGGGATGATAGTACCGTCGTATATAAGCGTTCTCTCAAGCTATCCTAGCAAACAATAGCACTTATGACATTTGAGTCTGTATCCTTGTACCCAAGTCCTGTCTTTAAAAAGATGGAAAATTGCTCGGGATCTTCATTTATTTTACTTGTGAACACTTCCCTAGTAGGGTCGCCATAGTGGACAGAGCACCCGGGAGCCTGCCCGTTGGTTGGTGTCCAATGGCAATGACGACAGACTCACTGGATGGTTTTTTATAATTTTATGAAAATAATTGTCGAGTCACCACCCGAATTACATCGGGATCACCTAGTGATTAACATACAGATAGATTCCTCAGGAATCCCCATTCGTCATGACACTAGATGATTTATGGGTTCGTAATGCGTCATCCATTCTTGGGACAATTTCCCATTAATTAAGTAATGAGGTCATTATTTCCTACCAAAGACAAATAATATAAAGCGATAAATCACCCGGAAAGTAGGATGCGTGCCTAATATTGTTTCTAATCAATTTTTGTCCTGCATTAGGTCCACTATAGTTAACCCTGATTGATTAAGTGATGATTGTTCTATTGGTGGTTTACTACATATTTTAATAAATAATTAGTCGAGTGGATTATTAACTTATTCATTTACATACATAACATTCACAGTCAATTTCAATATATTTTACACATATTCACAGGTTTACATTTGCACATTAATTTATTTATTGTTTATTCAGAATATTGGAATGGCAAGTAATATATATACACCCTTAAAGAAAGGAAGTGTGAAATGATTTTCTACCATTTTTATTGTACTTATTACCAAATTTTATTTACCATAAATGTCTGATTAATTATTTAATATTCAAACCTAGGTGATCAACTATAAGTTAAATAGGGTTCAGGAAATCTTACCAACCAACTGACTAGCCCCATAGAGGACCCATTAGTCGACCTTGAAGCTTCAAAAATGGTTTGAGGCCTTGGGTTTCTTCTTTACGTGTTGACATGTCACATGCATGGAGGTCCAACCGGACCTTTGTTGATGTTCTGGTCGAATCTTTGATTGGGCTAGGCCCAGGTTTCAGAAATAATTGAAGCAGGTGGGACATCCGTCTTAGCCCCAATCATCTGGCCCGATAATTTAATGTTCGGTCGAATGAACACCTTTGGCTCGTGAAGGTTCGGCCGGACCTGTAACTAAGTGCTGGAGTTGTTTTGGCCGAGTTTGTGCATGTTTATTACATCCCTTTGAAATAGAATACACAGAAGATACGAAAATAACCCCCCTAGAGTATAAGGAACCTTAAATCCTAAGTATAATGGACTGTTACAAATCAAATATATTTAAGGATTTGGGGACATGTTTGAATCCGCTTTTGCTCGGTTGAGCTCCGAAGCTACATCCTGCTTATCTATAACTCATCACCTTGCTCTCAAGAGTCCATGCATATAAGAAAAAAAGAAAAGCCTAGTTATATGTGAACATGCAAAGTTACAGCGGCTTAAAACATCAAGATATCAATGGAATGATACAACCAAAACCTCATTTTTATGATGTATGGATGCTAGAATGATCCTTATGATTGTTATACTCTTAGTTTGTTACCATTTTGTTGAATCGCCAGAGAATCGGAGATGATGAAGCTGCGCTCCCTCTTCTCTCCTTTTCCTCCTACTGAAGGATTTGTTGCTTAGTCTTGAAGTAGTGCGTTTGTGCAAGTGGTAACAAGTGCCTCCCCCTTTGCATGGTGTTGATGCAAGGATTATATAGCACAAAGCAGTAGGAGGATATAAGCCTACTACTGTATTGTCAAATCACTGCCCTGTAGCGAATAATCATGATTATCCCTACAAGTCTAGGGTGAAGATCCGGCCGAATGATTGGTAAAGGTCAGGCCGGACCTTCACTAGATGGGCCTAACACCATTCTTTCTTTAATCCTTTGGGCCCAGCATGGGCAACTCAATGATCCTGCCAGATGTTTGGTAGTCCGGCCGAATCTCTAGTGTTTGGGGCAATCTTCATCATTTAGCTTGCATAGGATAAGTCTCTGAAATAGATAATTCACCCCAAGGTTTTCTGCTTAGCCCCAAGTATCGAGTATCCCAAAATTCCTTGTTTATATAGACACATCATTGCAAATTAGTCCAAAAAATGGCATGGTGAAGAATTAAGGAAAAGATTATGGATATGTGCATGGAGTTCTTATGATGTAGAGTTCAAAGAGAATTTGGAGAAATTAGCAGATGTAGGCAAATTTATTTTTTAGTTCTATATATTCATTACTTTAGTTTTTATTGTCTAATTTAATTGAATGGTTATTTGCCCTTTTTTGTAACAGATTAGCACAAAGGTAACTGAAGACTTAATGAAGCATCCTCCTCAATAGTGGTGTAGAGCATACTTTAGCTTTAGGTGTAAAAGCATGCTGGTTGACAACAATATGAGTGAGAGTTTCAACTCTTGGATACTTGCAGCAAGGCATAAGCCAATAGTTAGCATGCTGGCGGATGTTAGAATACAGACTATGACTAAGATTAAAGATGATATAAATGCTTCAGAGAAATGGTACAATGATTGGTCACCTGCAACAATGCAAATGCTAGTTGATAACAAGGAAATAGCTTATGGATACAGGGTGTTGTTTAATAGTGATGCTGGATATGAAATTGGAGAAGGTATGAACAAGCACATAGTGTTCATTGATAAGCAAATGTGACATGTAGGGCATGGGATTTGGCTGGTATCCCATGTCCACATACTGATCATGCTTTATATCATAGGAAGGGTGATCCATTATCTGTTATGAGTAAGTGGTATCACAAGTCAGCACACATGACAACATACAAGTACACAATGCAACCAATTACAGGCAAAAGATTCATGAACTGTGAGGCATTTCCACTAATTGAACCACCGCCTGTCTATAAAATGTTAGAAGAACAAGGAAGAAAAGAATCAGAGGGTCCAATGAGCAAAATCCTAACCTAACAAAGTTGAGCAAAAGAGGAAAGAAATGACATTTTGGTCTGTGTAAAAAAGAAGGGCATAACAAACTTAGTTGTCATTCAAAAGGAAAGGTTTGCTTTTGTTTGCTATTTTATATTTTTACTACTTTGTATTGCTTGATAATTCCTCTAATGATTATCATTTATTTTTACAGCAAACTGAAGATGCTCATCCTGCTACTCATATTGAAAATGTTGCACAGCCTTCAGCTTAGCTTGCAAGTGCACATGCACCAAGTATACCTGCATCAACTAGACCTGCAATAAGTGGAATTGCATGTACTATAGCTGCAACAAGGAATTACACATACCAGAGCTGTAGCAAGTGGAAATGCTCCTACCAGACCTATAACAACACCTTGAAATGATGGGGGAAGTAGCTCACATAGACCACATAGAGGATTTGGATGTTTTATTGATGAAAATAATAGTATTTCTATTGAAATGTAAGTATAATTTTTTATTCATTCAATTTATTACATTTTGTTGCATCTCTATTTATGAAAATACTAGTATATTAAATCTTTATGCAGCTTTGGTTAATTTGCAGCCTGGAATGGCATCTAAAACTATAACTGGTGAAGGTTATTCTATTAAAGAAGATGCAGCTACATCATCCTGTAACTCAGATGTGCAGACTCAATTTCCCATTCCCAATGAAAGAGAAAATAAAAGAAAGAAGGCCAAGCAACCTACAATTGGTCCATTAAGAAATATCAACTTTGCTGGTGCAGGAAATGAAGTTATAGCACCCAGAGACTTGCCATTTCAACCACCTATTCTACAATGGAATGGTGTTGATGCTGTTACTACAAATTAGTTGTAGAGGGAAAGAGATGAAATCATTGTAAGAGTGAGAAGCAATGCAATAACTCAAGACAGGGACCTCTGATGAAGTTGATTAGAATATGCAATGTGTTGGACTTTATTTTTGTGTTCAGATGAAGTTAGTATTTTATTGTAGTTCCTCTAGAACCACAAGTCGCTTTTTGTGTGTTGGTTCAAGTTCATTAGGAACTATAATCATAGTAACAGGTCTACTACTTTGTGTGTTAGTTAGAGGGCTGCATTTTGTGTTTTAGAAACTTAAACCAGTTTGGCTTATGTAAACAGTCTACATTGCAATTATAGTGCAATGCTTTATGAATTTCAGAACTTTTTATGTATTTTAGAATGCTTTA
>CANYLF013786227.1:0-14615 GCA_948193215.1 Bocquillonia castaneifolia
AAACCCTAGTGTTTCCAAAAGGCTAACACCAAACCTTTACAATGAGTTTTATAAATGGCTAACTCACAACCAACCCTAGTGTTTCCCAACTCACAAAGAATTGACACTAGTACAATGGATAACTAATTCACTCAACCCAAGTAACAAATGCTCAAGAGTTCTAGCTACCCAAAACCAAACAAAAATTAATTACAAAGATGAGAAATGATTTTATAAGAGTTTGGCTATCAAAGGAATTAATGTTCTTAACTGAAGAACATTTATGATGGGTATTTATAGCCAAAATACCCAAAACTAGCTATTAGAAACAACCCGAAGGGTTAAACAACCCAAAGGGTGTCTCTAACGTCTAGAAACTTTTGTATTAAATGCACTGAAAACTGTTAGGTCGCGGGCACAGCTTCAGCAGTCACGGGTGCGATCTTTGTAACGGCTAGTTTTTCAGAGACTCCATTGAATGTCGTGGGGGTGACATCTCTGACCACGGGCGCGAAATCATTGGACTGGAGATGCCTCTCACGAGTGGCTAGATGCCTTAATGAGCGGCTCTCGAATTGACTGAGTGGCTCTCTGATTGATCAAACCGCGGGAGCATTCTCTAACCGCAAGAACCCAAAATCACAGGGCAAAGACTGCTTGTGAAAAGAGTAGTTAGATTACTTGACGAGCGGCTTGATTCCTTTTGATGAGCGCTTCTTTTTGATCAAATCGCGGGGGTGATTTAGTCCATCGCTAGCGCGACTTTGAGCCTTAAGAATGGGGCTCTCTGTTTCTCAAATCGCGGGTGTGACTTGGGATGTCACGGGCGTCAATCTATATGTGCTCAGAAGCCTTCTAAGTTCTCACCAAAAAGTCTGAGTGCCATTTCTATTTCGCAGGCAAAATATGTCACCGGTCGTGGGGGCGATTTCCTCAGTTCAAGTGCGATATATAGCCGCGGGTGTGGCTCCCTATATCGCTGGCACGGTTTGTTGGAGTCACTCAAAACTAGCTAATTTGAAAACCTACACACTTGGGAACTTCGTTAGACAAAGATAAAGGGTTGTTAAACTCAAAATAAGATGGATTGATGCCACAAAAGCCAACACAAATGAAAGACCCTTTGATCTTTGTTTCCAATAAATTCAAGTGGAGGACTTATGATTAAAAGGCAAGCTTATGTTTGAGCTTTCCTATGTTTTCACTTGAGTGCAAATAGAATTCCTTAAACACTGGAGTGATTTAAAGTGAGTTTGTAAGAGTGTTAGGATGATTGTGTTTATTTTAGAACATTGAATGATTTCACTTTGATTTGGTTTTGGGAAGCTTTCTTAATTATTAATGTTACCTCTTTATGAATTTCTTTGATGTTCTTGGAATGAGGTGATTATTTGTTCAAGGAAAGGGTATGATTGGCAAGAAGTGGAATTATGAATTCATTCTTGTAAGTGTGATTGAAATTTGCTTGAGGACAAGCAAAAGCTTAAGTGTGGGGTATGGGTTTAGGAAGTTGTTCCAATAGCTTTACTTCTCATTAAATTTCTTTAAGAATTCATTAAAAAGAGGTAATGATTTTTTTTTTAAATGGAAGTATGGCTTGACAATAATTTGGATGCTTGGATTCGATGTTTTATGAGTGCTAATTCAATTTGCTTGAGGACAAGCCAAAACTCAAGTGTGGGGGAATTTGATAACCATGTTTTATTCTATATGATTTAGTGGTTTTTAATTCAATTTCGTACACATTTGAGTGGTTTTAGCATCTATATTTGTTATTTATTCTTAACTTACAAGATTAGGGGAATTTGAGCTCATTTAGAGCATAAATTATGTAATTCCCTTGGTTTTGCATCATACAGCTGTCAATCTAATTTATTCATGGTTCTTATGTTTTCAAAGGTGATTTATACTTGTTTTGGTGTGAATTCATTGTAGGTATGGTGATTTGAGGGTTTAGAAGCTAAAGGCAACATTTGACGTTTAGAGCTTAAAGGAGCTAGTTTGCGGTTTTGCAAATCGGCCAACTTTGGGAGCTCGGAGCATCTAATGTGGAAATATTTTTGATTTGAAAGTCTCCAGATCATAAGTGGATTGGTTTTAGTTTCATTTGCAAAAAAAAATCAGCTCAATTGGTGCTAGGACGAAGGAGATGCAAGCTAAACTCCGGGAAGTACTTCGTAGCATGGAAATGTCAAGTGAATTTTGGGCAAGAAAGAGATAGAATTAGGAAAATGTCAAAACATAGAAATTAAAGTAGACATCTTTATCTTCATTGTAGGCTCAAAAATTTCTCAATTTGGAGTTCGGACGACTAAGATATGCTCTGTGCAAGTTCGGGCAGAGAGTGAAAAGCATACTGAATTGGATCCGGTCTGACCAATCTCAGTTCGGATTGGATCTGGTCTGCTTTTGGTTGGCTAGTTTGTTTGGCGAGAAAGGGAAGAATATTAAGAGAAGACCCGATTGGATCCAGTCTGACCAATATCAGATCGAATTTGGTCTGGTCGGCAATTGTCTCACGCATTTTTTGGTTTCTAAACTAGGTTTTTACTATTTTTATGCTTCTTTTGGGTATTTTTAGGGTTTTTAAGTGTTACACTATAAATAGAACTTATTTTTTCATTAGCCACAACTTTGGCTTGTTTTATTTTGCTTAGAAAACATTAAAAACACTTAGAAAAACACCATTGTTCAAGGATTAAAGATTGGTTTACAAGGATTTGGAGAGATTGAAGATTGATTTCATCTTTTCAAAACTAAGTTTTTCTTTCCTTGTTTCTATTTATCTTTAATTATGTTTATGTTTATTATTATTGTTTGTGTGTTAGTTTTTATTATGTTTTGGAACTAAATCTCATACTAGAGGGATGTATGTAATCTAGTAATGGATAATATGATTATTAATATGTTGATTAACCATTTCATTATAGTTTTTCTTGTTTTCTTCATTTAATTCAATTTTCAATAGCTTCATGACATATTTCTTGATTGATCACCAAGTTGTATGTTCTTAGGATTCATAATTGAATCTACAGATTGTTATAAACCGGATTTGGAAATTGAGCTTGTTTAGATGTTAATATGGACACGACAATTAACCTAAACTTGATTTAGAGATTAACTTAATGGGTTAAATTAATTCTCGGAATTGCATCTACAGATTAGCAATTTAGTTTATTTGAATATGTTTTTCTACCTCGACGGAGGATTAAAATACTTTCGAAAAGTCTTACTTAAATGAACTTTGATTGATAATTGAATTACCCTTCTAGATGAAATCCTGAACTATAGTGCTTGTTTTATTGTGTTTGTTTATTGATTTTAAATTGCTTTTTAATTGTTAATTTACTTATTTGCATTTAATTTTCTTATTAATTTAGTTTTAAAGGATTTTCAAAATCAAATTAAGGTTATTCATTTTACTTTAATTATTGGTTTGTGAACTTAATCGAAAAGTAGTTAAAATGATTGTCCCTGTGGATTCGACCTCGTTCTCTGAGTTTATTACTACGATAGACCTCGTGCACTTGCGGGAGCCTGTTAATTTTTGCCAAGCTTGGAGTGAATGTGAAAAGGGTGCTTATGATAAGTTCTTTAGGCATGATGGTTTTTTGTTTAGGGAAGATAAATTATGTGTGCCTAATTGTTCAATTCGATAGTTTTTAGTTAGAAAGACTCATGGTGGAGGTTTAATGGGGCATTTTGGTATTAAGAAGACTTTAGATATTTTGCATGAACATTTTTATTGGCCTAATAAGAAAAGAGATGTGCAAAGAGTTTGTGATAAGTGCATAATATGTAGACAAGCTAAGTCTAAAGTTTTGCCACATGGTTTGTATACACCATTGTCTATTCTCGATGCACCTTGGATGGATATTTCGATGGATTTTGTTTTAGGTTTGCCAAGGTCACCAAGTGGTAAGGATAGCATATTTATTGTTGTTGATAAATTTAGTAAGATCGCACATTTTATTGCATGTTCCAAAACTAATGATGCAACACGTATTGCTGATTTGTTCTTTAAGGAAGTAGTACGTTTGCATGGCTAACCTAAAACCATTATAAGTGGTAGAGATGTTAAGTTCCTTAGTCATTTTTAGCATACTTTATGGAATAAGTTAGGGACTAAACTCTTATTTTCTAAAGTTTGCCACCCACAAATGGATGGTCAAACCAAAGTAGTTAATAGGACACTTTCTACACTTTTGAGTGCTATTATTCAAAAGAATTTGAATCATTGGGAAAATTGTTTGCCACACATTGAGTTTGCATATAATAGAACTGTTCATTCTACTACTAATTATTCACCTTTTGAAGTTGTGTATGGTTTTAATCTATTGACTCTATTGGATATTTTACCATTGCCTTCTAATGAGTGAGTTAACTTGGATAGAAAGCAAAAGGCAGATTTTGTTTGGGACTTACATGCCAAGGTACGTGCCAATATTGAAAGGAAGAATGAGCAATATGCAAGAAGTGCTAACAAAGGGAGAGTTAAGGTGGTCTTTAACCCTGGTGATTGGGTTTGGCTTCATATGCTCAAAGAATGGTTTCCTACACAAAGGAAGTCTAAATTACAACCTAGAGGAGATGAACCTTTTCAAGTTCTTAAAAAGATTAATGACAATGTTTACAAATTACATCTACCAAGTGAGTATGGAAATGTTAGTGCTACATTCAATGTTTCTGACTTATCTTTGTATGATGGAGGTGATTCGAGGATGAATTATTTCGAGGAGGGAGGGGATGATAGGATCCAAGGAAGTTCTAACAATTCTAACAACCTTTTGCAAGGAATTGGAGATCCAATGACAAGGTCAAGGGCTAACAAATCCAAGCAAGCATTGTAAGAATTAATTATGGAGATTCAAGACAAGGCAATTAATGGTGATTCTTGTGCAAGTTCGCTATTAACCAATGTTCTATGTGTTAGAGATGATGAGCAAATGAAGATTTTCCCTTAAAGAGAAAATAGAGGTTAACTTCATTTTGGGCAACCAGGAGATTACAACTGATAAGGCGTGGTCACGCCTTAAAAATGACGAGCTCCTGCCTATTCCAAAAATTATTGGCAATTAATTTAGTAGTATTAGGATTTTAGACCCTTAATTATATTTGGGTTAAATTACTATTGAGTTTATTTTATTTTATTAGGGTTTGTTTGTACTCAAGTCCTAATCCTTATTGTACTTGGATTTCTAAAATAGAAAGAAATATATTTTCCTTATAGGTTAGGGTTGTCTATGTGCCTATATAAAGGCTATTATTCATACGTTCAGACTTTAAGTTTTAATCAATATTACTTTTTTGAGTTTTTCACTTTGTGAGAATCTTTTCTTTGTTCTTTGGTTTGAACAAAGTTTGAACTTATCAAGGCAACTTGTGGTGTTCATCAATTATAATTTTAGTTCTAATCGACATGTTTGGTTATAGTTAAAATTCCTTATAACTTTGGTTGTAATCGACAGGTTTGATTAAGGTCAAAGTTCTTCGCTTGATTTTAAGATGATCCTAAGTTTGGTTCCGCGTAGATTCCGGGTTTCAAGTTTAGTATACTTTAGGTTCGCTTCACTACGGTCTTTATTAATTATTAATTTTGAATAATAATTCTTAGTTCAAAAAATTAATTTTCTATTATAAATTTTTAGGAAACAAAAATGCTTATTCAATAAACAGTACAATGAAACAATTAAATCTCATAAAAGTAATATTTATGAAAAAGAAAAAAGGAACTAAAAATACTGTTTAATAAAATAGTAAATAATTATATAAAAATTAATGTCAAATCTCACATAAGTACAATAATTATTTGTTTTGTTTAATTAAGTTGAAAAATTTTTAATGTGTAAATTTTTAAAATAACATTTAGTATTTTTTTTAATAGCAATAAAATAAAATAACATTAAATGTCAAACACCAAAAAAAGGCAGAAAATGCAATTTAAAAAAATGAAGAAGAAAAAAAAAAGAAAAGGAAGCCAATCGTATGCTGTATGTGTGCCTTGTCACTCACATGGGAATTAACCAAAAGTAAAGAAAAAAAGAAAAGCAAGCTCCACTGATTGAACCGAAAATCAAACTGAAATCAATCAACTTAAATTGAAAGTGACGGTTAATCGAATTAACGGTTTAGATTTAGATTTTCATTTTTTTTATTCTTTTGGACTTTCGATTCTATTTCGGTTCATATACCGTAAAAACCAAACAGTTTGACTAACTGACCGAATTTGTATATATATATAACTTTTGTTCTTGAACATAATATGGCTCAGATGGTTAAGGTCCTCTATTTATTAAGTCCATGGATCAAATCTAGAACCCACCATTTTATTTAATGTAATTTTTTTAACCTCTCTAAGAGGTAGTAAAGGGAAAAAAATGTATTATAAAGGGAAGGGAATTGAGGGGAATGGAGGAAAGGGGAAGGTAGGTGATAAATTGTGTTTGGATTAAAATAAATTAGGAAGAGGAAAGTGAATAATAAAATAACCTAAAAACATTTAATTTATTTTCTTTTTAACCTTTAATAAAGATAACTTAGTTATTTCATTAATTTTATAATTCTTCAATTACAAGTTCAACTCTCTTTATATCCTAATTTGGGGTTTAAATAAATTAAACTCATTCAAAGGTAATGAGAGTGAATCATTCCCCTTCTATTCCCCTTCTCCTCACTCTCAACTCCCTATCAAAATAAGAAAAATTTAGATTCAATTCCAATTACCTTTCCTTCCTACCCACTTACCTTTCTTCCCACCAACTTACCTTCAATCCATGTAGAGCGTAAGACTCATTCTTTCTTGCTCCGCCTGATACAACACTGTTCCTCACATCTGCCTCCATTGTTATTTTTTCCATTCTCCTTATTTCAAATGCTTTTTTTTTATGAGTATTTCACATGCTTATTTCATTACGCTTTTATATCATTAATTTTCCTTTTCTCCTCCCAGCTTACTCTCCTTCTAAGATTTTATACTTTCATATTTTACTTTTCATTTAATATTTTTTTTACTAAATTTTTCTTATTTTGGATATTGTATTATTTTATTGGTTTGAAGATTTTTTTTTTTCTAATATATACACACGTCTTTGTTCATGCATGACGTTGCAAATTGTGTAACTAATTAATATTTTTCCATTTCTAATATATAGTACAAGTTAACTTTTTGGGTGCATTCTTTTTTTTTTTTTAAATGTTTTTCAGGTTCTAAATCTGCTGAAAAGTTCATTGCTATCGGAGACACCTTTAACAGAAACTTTGTTGAAGCCAAAAGAATTACCTGAAATACCCAAGGAAACTTCTGATCAACAAAGATTCTCTATCAAAGTTCAATCAGAGGAACGTGCTTCCAAAGGAAATGATAAGATATGTGTTAAGCTGATGCTCAGCAAATCAAAGGGAAAGGTGTGCTATGCAGAAGTTGGTGAAGACTTTGTTGATCAACTCTTCAGTTTCCTTACCATGCCACTTGTGTATATAATGAAAGAAATGCAAGATGCTGCTTTAAAAGGATGCATCAATCATCTGTATAATAGTATTGAGGAGCTTGATTTTGAGAAATACTTCAAATTAAGTGACCACAAAGAGTTTCTACCCAGCCCCAAGATTGCTCCTAGTTTTGGCTACGAAAATCAGCCACTAAGAATACAGGAAGCTGTTCACCAGGAATACTACTATCTTGAATCACATCACTCTTATTCTCTAGAAATTTTTGCAGACAAACCTGCCAGTTGTACGGCAATTGTTTTAAGTGTAAAGGATCCTAAATCACCTCCTAAGAGTAAATTATCACCTCTCAAGAGAGCTAAAACTAGCGGAGGATTTGTGATGGGAGCTGCAATGTTTACAGTAACTGATGACTTGATTATAACACCCATATCCCCTGTATCAGGAGTATCTATTTTAAGCAAATTGAAGGTGCCATTCAATGACATAAAGGAGCAATCAATTTATGTGGGCATTGAGGAGGTAAATTGTATTTCTTTAGTTACATTGATTTTAAATACTTTTGGAGTTCTTTTATATTTGTGTTACTGTTAAAATGTAGTCTAATTTTGTTAAAAATTTCTACATGTCTTGTCATCTATAATTCAATTACAAATTTTGTTGATGGTAAAAACTACTTTGAAACAAAGGTTGAATTACATCTAGGAAAATATACATAACAGAACAGATGTTTATTCGTTTATTGGATAGCCTAATAGCATCGCCAATACATTCTCTATTTTTTATCTCTTAGCCTCTCTAAAATTTAAATGTCAATATATAAAATCATACTTGTATTTTTAAAATATGAAGAAGATAGTGGGTTTAACTCTCCACAAGTGTTGAGTCAAGCCTACTCTCTTCTCTTATTGAATTTAAAATTTTAAGAAATTTTTAATTTTTTTACAAGTTGAACAAAATTAGAAAAGACAAATAAATTTTTATCATTTAATGTTCATTGGGATGGGTAAAATAAAGAGAATTCTACTAAAAAAACTACAATTTTCATGTCCTATTAAATAAAAATTCTCTTCATTCTAGAAAAATGCTCTTTATTTTACATAATACATTGTGCAAGCAGCAAAATAATGGACAAGGTGTTCATATTCTCTTGAAGTTTTAGACCATTCAAAAATGATGCTGCTATTTTTGCGGTTATAAACTATATATGTATCTTTATCCTTCTATTGATCTCCTTAAACATTTTTGGTATTGCAGGTTGTGCGTCTCATGATAGCTTCTTTTATCTCTGAATCTGCTCTAACTGATACTTTTGTCACTGAAGTATCCAAAATTCCTAAAAAAGAATCACAAGGACATCTTTGATCCTGAAGCAGTGGAGAAAAATATATGTGCTTGTCTGTGTGCAAGTGTGTGTTGTATTGTTACTATTGACCTATTTATATGTCCAGTATCATTATATGAACTTGCCTATGATATATGCATTGTAGTAGTGATTTCTGATGGTATCATTAATCATGACATTAATCTTTCTTTTGCCCTTTATCTAGAGCAAAATTTGCAGTAATTGAATCATTGGTCAACTGTTGGCATTCTAGGAGTGTCCAGAGTACCAAAAACATAACATTCTCTGATTGAAATATACGAAGTCGGCCATTTATCGATCCTTTATCTGGCTATTCTACGAGTCAAATGTCAAATGTCTGAACTGAGAAATATTATTAATCTTCAGGCTACAGTTTTTCATTATAAGAACATCCTCAATGCAATGTTAAATTTATATGCCAATTCTATATTATAGCATTGAGACTAAAAATCATGTTCCAATATAGTGCTTTATCCAATACTAAATTTTGGCATATATTATATATTTGGCACCCACTACAGCATATACAAATTTTAGAATTCGATGGTAATTGGCCCATCTAGTTAAAAAAGTCAATTAGTATTTAATAGTAACCATTACTAACAAAGATAGTTAATTAGATAATTACACATTTGTCATACAATAAATGCAATAATACTATTTATAACTTATTTTTATCATTATTCATTGGAGATTGTTGTGCCAAATTTAGCATTTTGCTATTTTTTTTATATCAAATGTAGCATTTAAAATAATAAATGAATTGGGATACTCTAAAAGTGTTTAAAATGAACATAAATCCCTTGACTCATTGAAAACAAGATAAATGATAAATCTATACACTTGCTTTAAGATTAAACTAGTTGAAAATCCGCGTGTTGCGCCGGACTATTATTATATGTGCTTTTATATCTTTAAATTTTAATAATATTTTAGAATTATTTTTATTAATTATTATTTTTATAAAAATGATTATGAATTAACTCAAGCTATAAAATCATAGTACATTATAATTTTTTTTTCAAACAATTATTATATAATTTTTTTCAAGCAATTATTATATAAAAAGTATTATTAATTAATTAAGTTCTAAGTTCTAAAATTAATGTTTATAATAGCAACTCAAAAAAGTTATCTATAATAATTTTGTGAAATTTTAAATATAAATAATCCAAATAAAAACTTGATAATTATAGTTACTAATTGAAATAAAAATTATCTTTTTTAATCTTAAAGTTAAAATTAAGATTTAATAAAAAAAACTTAAATTGAATTGTTCTTGTTAAATATGAATACCTAAAGGACTGTAAATCCTATAATAAACATCAATTATAATATTAACTTTTAAATTTAATTTTTCTTTATTTTATTTCATGATTATAATTATCAAACTATTTTCTTAGAAATATTTATGTTTTGAGTTTTATGAAATTATTTGTTAATGTTAATTTAATTTGGTGTATAGTAAAATATTTTTAATCAAAATTTAAAAAACTTAAAATTTTGTTTTAGAATTTAATTTAATTTAATATCCATCCATGCATTAAAAAATATAAAATTTAAAAATAAATTGTTTATTTCAACTATAATGTTAATCATGGAATATATTGAATTATTTAATATTTAATAATTATTGATTATTTTATATTTAATTCATTTATCAACCATTTACTGTGTACATATAATATGATAATTGTGAATTTTGGTGCATTTTGAATTCATAATACAAATATTGCAAATGAAAAAGATAGATACACCAGCATTTATTTAATCCCATGATTACTATCCTTCATAGTGATATATTTCTTACACTCTCACATATAATAATCTTATGTTTATTACTCTTTGAAAACTGAAAATTGTTACTTTTTAAATGCAAAATAAAAGTTTCATCTGTTTTATACATTAATTTTCATAACTTAAAAAAGCATTACGATCCAAGAAATGAAAAAGAATCATGTTATGGCAATATTATTTAACCAACTATTTAGTATTAAGCTTGAATAATACTATTAATTATTGAAATCTCCCATATACTATTATCCTGCAAAATAAGTATAATATTTTATTAATATTTTATTAGCTTGGACATGTATGTATAGGTGTTCTTTTAGAATGCTGGACATGTATATAAATTGAATAGTAGAAAACGAAAAAAAAAGTTTAAATGATTATGAAAATAGTATGTTCTACAAATAAATAATTAGATAAATATGCAAGAAATCTACTAATAAAATAGTAATTTTCTCTACACAACAAATGTGTTTGTAAGTGTACGCGCACTATTAGTATTATGCAATTATAGCTTCTTTACAAAAAAATTTTGTATAGCCCTTAGTACAAATCTTTGAATCGTAATACAAAAAAAAAAAAAAAAAAAAAAAAAAAAGCCCTCTGTTACAATAAATATAAAAGAAAAATAGACACAACACATAAGCCATAAACACACACCTTAATTTCTTCCATGAACAAAGTAAATCGAGGGTCCTCCAGTGACCTCAACTGCAACCACACCTGCAAGCTAACAAATTCCAAGTATATCTCTTTTAGGTCTACAAAATCATTTGGCATACTATTAATCTACGATAAATCAAAAAAAGAGTTAGTTTAATTTAATAATCTGTATAAATCCGCATAAGTAATCTTCACCCTCTTTTAATATAAGATAGAAATCATATATATCACAATTCTCCATCTTCTTGAACTTTTTATTTGTCTACAACATATGACTACAACATATATACCTGTAATATGAAAGAAATAATATTTAATATTTTAATGATTATATTATCATGTACAATTCAAAAAAAATTGTATTATCAAGACTTGAGTAATAGATACAATTTTCAATTCAGAAATCATATTATAACTTTTATAAGGCTAAAGAATAAATAAAAGCTAGAATTTTGAATTTCAAAAGAAATATAAAATTTTAAAAAAAAAATTATGAGATTATTATTCCTGATCCTGATCACACATGAATTCTTCTATCTTCCCATTCGTATGTAATTCTTCCAAACAATAGTGTTTTTCATTAATTATGTAATATTAATTAATAAAATCATTATATAGAAAGTCATATCAACATTTTACATAAAAGCTTACTTTCATTAAAAAAAATAAATAAATAAGTGCTTCATTATACAGAAGTCATAATCTTAATCTGACATTTGGCTTACCTCTTAATATCTCAATTGACTAAAATTGTTGATGTGTCAAAAGCTTAATTTCAAAGTATTTTAAATTAAAAATATAACAATTAATTATATTTTAATGAAATCATATAAAATAAAATTTCAATTCAACTAAAGCTCTCAATATATATCAGGGGCAAACTTTTCATTTTAGTTACTTTTTAACTGAGATGAATTTTGGCCGTCCAGAAATACGAAAATTCTACGATATATCAGATATATATTAGGAATAACAATTTCAAAAGCAATAATAAACACATACATACATTGCTAGCTATAGCACCAACCATAGCAATATGATTTCGTACCCTTTTTCATACCTTTTTTTTTATTTCGTAAAGAGTTTTATTTTATATATTCCACAAAAGTTTACGTTATTAAGTAGAATTGTGTTTTAATAGACTTCATCTTTTAGTATTTTAATTAACTTAAAGTCTAAAATTATTATTATTATTATTATTATAGATTAAAAATAAAAAAATATTGAGATATATATATATATTGTGAGGTTTATACTGTTTTGATGCTTTTGTTTCAATTTCTATGAATCCAAAACGAATTATACAAAGAGAATATTTAAAATAAAAACCTTTTTTTCTAAAAAAAAAAATAAAAAATTTATAAATATATTTTTATTTTATTTTTTTGGAGATGCAATTGGAGAAAAATAGGTCCGTGTCCCATAGACTATTTTTCTTGTAGATAGCTATCTGAACATAGTCATGTTTCAACTATTTTTAGTGCTAAGTGTTGACACATTACAGAATTCTACCAAATGAATTTAAAGCAACAAAATGTTAATTGAAACCTGAATTCCCATATAAATACTGTTCCCTTACGCCATTAATATCCCACCACATCAAAGCTTAATATGTATAAGGATAATATATCCTTTTCTTGTTCCCTCTAGTCTCTAGATGCTAATTTCCTATTGGATATATAATAGAATGGCTAAAATGTCAAAAGTGTAATAGACCATCACAGTACCTTCATCGCATCAATGGTAATTCCTAGATAACACCGTGTATCATGATCCTTTAATAAATGAATAGTTGAATACATTGCATTCCAAGTGCCCATTCATCCATTCATTGAGAAAAAATGTGTTTAAGCTTATTTTCCCTGAAGCTTTCATCAGTTTTTTATTCTAAAGGTGGTTCTTTTGCAATCTCCGATGTCGGTATGGAAGCATATCGATGTAGCATGTTCAGAGCCATAAACCATATTTTGAGCAAATACATAAACCATAGTTAATTCCCGATAAATACATTAAAAAGGTGTCCTACTAATTGTTGTATTATTGACTTAAGTTGTAAAAGTCCATACCACCCATGCCCGAGAAACCCTTCACCGAGAAAACCTCCAAAACGCGTCTACAAGGGAAAGATATCCACATCCTTATAAGGAATGTTTTGTTCTCCTTTCCAGCCAATGTGGGATATTACATCCACCCCCTTAGGATCCAGCGTCCTTGCTAGAACATTGATCCGGATATTGGCTCTGATACCATTTGTAACAGTCCAAACCACACACTCGTAGATATTGTCCGCTTTAGGCCTTCCACCCTCACGGTTTTACTTTTGGGCACCCGAGAAATCCTCCACTGAGCAAAACCCCAAAACACGTCTATAAGGGAAAGATATCACCATCCTTATAAGAAACGTTTTGTTCCCCTTTCAAAATAATGTGGGATATTACATAAATTTTGTTAAGCCATTAAGGCCCATTGGCATGCAAGACGTTGGACAAAATCATTGCTAAAAACCAATGTCAAACATTTCGGCCAACAAATTGGTACGGGCACCGAAAGTTAATGACGGTATAGCCAAGTTGATTTGCAAGTTGTAGTATGCCCATCTTGCAAATTGTATATTTGATTCTTAAGAATTAAGGACTCTCGCCTATAAATAGGCATAGTTGATCTGCTTCATTGGAGTGATTCATTTGACCATCAGAGAGCATTTGTGAGCTTTGAGAGCAACTTTATTTGTGGGTGTGAGTTTGTGTGGATGTAATTTTTTTGGGTATTTAGTCTATCTATTAGTTACAAAATTATAATTAATCCATTGGGTTATTTTTGTACAATTTGAGGGATGAACACGATTTGATTATTTTTGGGCTTTTTGGTTTTTTGAGGGTTATTCTCCACAAATTTTTGTACTCCTCATATTTGTTAGTGGATTTTATTTTCTCCTTTGCCCGTGAATGTAGACTTCCGCCGAACCACGTTAAATTTTTATGACTCTGTTATTTTCTCTATTTTGACACCTCCATTTATTTCTATTATTCCCAAATAAATATTTGTTCTGCTTGCGCTGCGCCGCTTGTATCCAGGTCGATTCGGTAATTTTTTCAACAAGTGGTATCAGAGCCTCTTCTATATTTTTTTTAGGATTTGTTATGACGACATCAAAATTTGAAATCGAGAAATTTAACTACAGCATGGGTTTTGCCTTGTGGCAAGTTAAGATTCGTGCATTGTTGACACAAAAATGGGTTGCAGAAAGCACTTTTGGAGAAAGAGAAAATGCCAGCCACTTTGACGGAAGCCCAAATTGAAGAATTAGATGAAAAAGCCCTTGCTGTCATTCAGCTATGCTTGTCGAATAAGGTCCTGCAAGAAGTCGTTC